>JAPYZR010000177.1:0-66093 GCA_030522945.1 Trichopria nigra | reverse complement strand
TACTGATTAATTTAGTGGACTGTATTTCACTGATTATTTCAGTGAAATTTAAATTTAACTTATGAATCAGTAACAGAAGTAGTTTACTGATCCAATCAGCGACTAATCGCGGATTCTCAGTGGTACACTTATCACTAGTGAAATCAGCGACTATTCGCTGACAATCGGCGGTTTTTCAGTGATTCATAATTAGAGAGCAACACTTTTATTTTAATCAACTCCTGCAAATATCACCTTCTTTGGTCAGTTACACGAGTAGTATCCCTTCAGACTGGTTAAAATTAAACAGATATAAAAAAAGCAAACAAACAAATAAACTAATATAGATAAAAATATAATATGTATTGACAGAATAATGTACAAGACTGTGAAAAAATGAAAGTTCGCAAAATATTTTATACCAATGAAAAATATAAAAATTCGCTTTTCAAGAGAAGCGGTCGCTTCTCGCGCCAAGTTCTTATATTAATGCCCGATGTATACATATATAATAAATTTTACATTGTATTTACTTTAATTTAATCAGAGAGGGATCATCATACAAAAAAAATATAAAAAGAAATAGAAAAAAGACATATAAAAAATAATGACACGTAAAAAAATATAAATTTTGAACAACGCCTATTGTAGTCTCTATCAATAATAAACATTCCTACTGCTGTGCAGGGTCTTCAAAGAACATTTAGAATACGATTTTTCATACCATTGTTCATCAGAAATTGTTCACGATATTGGCCTCTCGTGACAATGTATTTGAATGGATTGTAAAGGCCAACTTAACTATTAACCGGATCTAATTTTAGTAGAGGATTTTTTTGTTTGACAATCATATCCATCGATTGTGGAAAGTACACAGAACATAAATTTTGTTGGGACAACCATACTATAGTTTTCACGACCATTTTTATGGTTGATACAACCACAGTATAGTTGCTCGAACAATACGTTTTTTTTCGGTGTACTGTATATATACAAACACGTTTAATGTACATTAAACAAAATGAAAATATGTAAGGCAATGTTATAGAGAAATGCACGGAAACACGAGCGTATAAAGAAAATACAAGAAAAAGAATCATGATTATCAGTATTTGTCCTGAAAATAGAAATTATAATAAACTAATATAGAAGGATGTATTTACCCAATGTCATCACAACGGAATTTGTAAAAAAAAAATATAGACATGAAAGTCATGATGGAAATATTTTACAGTTTACATAGGCATACATTATATTTTACGAAAGGAAATAGAAATTTGAAGAAAAATTGTCAGATATGGATAGCCATAATTTAAAATAGAAAAAAAAAACAGAAATAGATGAAAATTTCGAAAATATACAAAGCGCAGATCAAAAGTTTAATGATAAATTGTAAATTTTTGTGATAGACCCTTTGTATTCGTGCAAATAATTAGGACTACGTGAAATGGAGACCTAAGATAATGACAAAAAAAAAATGCAATTTGATTATGTGAGCCATAAACATGTAAAGGATAATTTCTAACGAAACGGCCTGTACTGGTATATAGCAGGTGTCATCTGGCCTAGTTGCAAGATTGCCAAATGTCGAAATATCTAGCTTCACGATTTCTCGATCAGAATTTACAACCACTGCAATGACGTTATATACACTTAATGATCAAAGTGAGTGACGTTTTGCATCTGAGCACATCGACGACATGGCAGTACATGTGTTCTGCAGCCGTTGGCGCTTCGGAAGTTGGAAATCTTGACTATAACCATAACCATATATGTCCAGTCGGGATGAATTTCAAGTATTTTAAAAGATGATTTTTATTGGAGAAAAATATTTTCAGATTTATCAATATTTTCAAGACTATTTTTAAAAGAACGACATAAAAAATACAACAACGAAAATCCTAGGAAAAAACAACAGAAATGTAAGATAACGAAAGTAATCATAAACGGATGTGACGTTAACTATTCCCGAATGGGTTGGTCTTTGCAGCCTCTTCATTCATTAAGATTGATAAAAATCATTTAAAAATGGCGATTTTAAAACCTGAAGTTTTTTAAAATAGTAGAAATATATCGAGATAACTGACGTAAAACAACATCATAAGATTCAAATTTAAAAATTTTATATTTAAATAAAAGTTCCAGACATATATGTTGATATTAATTGTTGAATATAGTCAAAAAATAACAAAAAATTGAACGAATTCGATAATTATTACTAAATATTTATTGATTTGATTATCATCATCTTCGTATAATATCGTATTAATTTCACATTCACGCAGTGCAGTACATATATATAGAGTCACTATGCGTATTGGACTGAGCTGCATAGATTCAATATTTAATTCAAAAGGCATGATGTAAACGTCAAGTACAGGATAAGAAGGAAGACGTAAGAAACAAGCAGGCATGAAATGTTTACGTAAACAGGTCGAATCTATTGGAAAATTTAACACCTTCGTGTCGACAGTCTTTAATAGATGTTCCTTTGTTGCGATTATCTAAACACGTTACGTATTTCCTTCCTTCTTGTTATGCGTTTGATGCATCAGTACTGATAAAAGAAAAATTTAATAAAAATCCATTCGGTATCTAATGCGAGGCAAGGTTAAACAATAAGTCAATGCTATATGGTAAAAATAAAACACGAGCAAGTGTAATCTATGATGGCAACGACGATTTTTCATTATATATTAAAACAATACGACAAACAGTCTCTTATGTGATCGTTCAGTGTTTAATCTATATATAGGATTACCATAGAGTAAGTATGTTAAATCTCTTAGATTACAACTTTAGATAAAATCTACTTGTTTTTAATTTATGATAATTCCAAAATATTATAAATATTCTAGAAATTAATATATAAATAAGTTTTAGACAAATAAGCAGTCTTGTTATTTTTTTTTTATAAAATGCATACTTTATGAAAAAAATAAAATATTGAAAAAATGTTGACTTTTTTGGACGTAACTGACGTTTTTCTGCTATATAATAATGAAAATAACGACAATAAGTGTATACCACAATGTTTGCCAACAATAGATTTGATTATCACCTCTAGAATCTGAAAGCATGATTTAAAAGCAGTTTCATATATAGGAACTTCATCAGGGACGAATTTAATGTAAAAAAAAAGAAATTTCGATATTGTTTATTTAATAATAATTGTAAAATGTATAATTATTGCAAAAATAATACAAAAGTGTTTAGATTCATTACTAATAATGAGTATAAGAAAATTTATTTAGTATAGAAATCATATAAAATAAACCATCACAAAAAAAAAACAAAGAAATTATAAGGAGGGAAGTATACTTGAAAGGGTTAAAGGGAACTATAATAGTTGGATTGAACAACAATGATTTTCGTTATCTACAAATAATCATAACAATTTAATTTTCACTACGTTACAAATTTTTTTTAAACGAAAGATTTTTATTTTTATTGCGAATAGTTCTAAATTTGTATAAATTTACATTTCAATAAATATTTAAATCAATATTCTTAATTTCAGATATAGTTATACTATATATTGATCGAATGGGTATTTATGAAATCGTAACAAATTAATTTAATTTTGTCCGTGAAAACTGAGACATGAGTGTAAACATTTTACTTCGAGCTGCTTAACAAAGTATATATATATATATATATATATATAATGGCAATATTTTTTATCACATCTGAACATTCTACCGTCTATCTTCCTAGAATTTAATGTGCAATCTACTTTCAAGACACATTATAACCATTATATCGTAAAGATATCATTCAAACTCCCCCTTCGAGTGATTACATTTTAACGGCACCTTATAACGGATATCGAGGAGCATTAGATTGCAGCCAGTTTAGTAAAGTATCATCTGTTTTATACGAACGGGGTCAAAATTCACTACTCCACCCACAGAAAGTCCATTTAATAAAAATTTATCGAATATTACACCATCAACCAATTCTCATTTCAATTAATAGTGACGGACGATCTTTTTCGACCAGTACAAGAAATCAACCTATATGTTGATGAGAAAGTTAAATCTGTTGTTATCTTAAAGAGAAATAATTAATATATTATACATATGCGCTTAAAAAATGATTACAATTTTGAAATTTAGGTATTTGATGTCAAATTCGTAATCGGCGATTTACAGAACCTTTTCTGGGATTTGCGAAATTCGAACAATGTTTATACATTCTCTTGTATATACATACAAACATTGTATTACTATTCCTAAAAATGGTATAAATAATTAAAATGACGTTTACAATTCAATTATTAAAATTAGCCTTTCGTCATTAACACACATGCTCATTAGTAATATATCTATAGATCGTAAACAAAATTAATGGAGTAACTCCATTGGAACGTGGCCATAATAGACTCTTTTGTCTGTGTATAAACAATATCGTATATTGTGTAAACTATATCTAATCTAACCCGTAAAAAGGACTCGCAAAGTTTATTGTCTGTTCACATGAAACTGCCGGAACGAAACATCGACCATTTGACAAGGCATTCGTAACGTAAATATGTGATTCAAAGCAATCTCTCATACATACTAAAAAAGGTGGTAACAGAACTAATTATGCTGTAGGAATGTGGAAATAAAAGTTAAATGTATTGGTAAACATAAGTATAAAAGTAAGAACGTAAATGCGCTCTTTTGTGACAGTTTGCGAAGTTTATAAATAGCGTTGGTCTCTTATTGGTTGTTCATTACAAATTACATGTGACCATCGTTTCTTAAAGTCACATCTGTCATTCTTGGATGAAAACATAATGAAAACCGATTAAAATCATTACAATGATTAAAATAACACAAAATTGAATATGGAAGACAGAAAAATATATTTAAAAAATAGTTAAAACTTAGTGAGAGATGACAAATAAATAAAATAATAAATAAAACGAATAAAGGTTTACAAATATTGAAGAGAAGAAAATTGTAAAATTGAAAGTTGAAAAAATAATTACCTAAAACTTGACTGATGAAATTTTATTAATAACTGATGGTAAATCATGAAAAAAGTAATAGTAAATAATAGTAATAATAATAAAATTTATTTATATTTATATATAAGTAAAAAATAATACCAAGACACGTCCCTGCGGGGCCCTCTGCATAAAACTACACCAAAGGAATCCGCCCCTTAAATCATCATTTTCGTCCGTAAGGTTAGGTCTTCCTCGCCACGTGTATGCACTTATTTTTAATATCTTTACATTATTTAGTAATACAGATAACCCGGTCAAAAAAAATATCATTTTTAGACTCGCAATTTCATCCTTTCATCCTACCTGCTTCTGATAATAATTGTCGACGAATAGTAAAACTTATCAATTTTTCAGTATTCAGTTATACAAAGAGTAAAAAGTTAATACAAATTAACCGATACTTGAAGTGAATGTAAATCGAACCTGTCCTAGTTCGAGTGTGAGCCTCGTCATAGAAAATCAAATTCATCTTGTTTTGAAGTGCATTCACTCTTCATTGTAATGAATCCTTCAAACTCACATCATCTGTAATTCAATTTAAAAAAAAAATCGTATACGTTCTCGTAATGAGTGATTCATCGATTATGTTGAACTGCACCTGCCATGAAACTATATTCGGACCATCCTTTAAAATGTGAGATTTTTTCAAAATGGTGTACATATACACATCAGAAAAAGCAGTTACACTCTAGTCTGATAGCGCTAGAGGACTGGAGTACGATCCGCGGTCCACAAGTGTACTAGTGGTAGCAAAGTATTTTTCGCTCTCCACCGGAAACTGGATTCTGAACATTGTTAGAGGAAAGACGGAAAAGCGAACTGTCTCGTGGGAACTATATCCATTCAGCCCCTGATGCCTTTGGTCCGCTTCACTGCATTTCGCAGCGTCGAGAGAGAGGATACGAACAAATTTACTCCGTCGTTGGGAATTTATCACGTTATTCCCACCGGTGCGCTTTTTAGTGTTTGTTATAAATCAAACGTGTGTACGGAAGAAACAACTATTTCGTCGATTAAGGTCACTGCGCGGATCTTCGGGCAAAAGATTACGGTAATCAGATACGATCAAAACATCATCACCGGAAATCACCGACGTCTAATGGAAAATGAAAAATGGCGCATTCTGCGAGCGTACCAAGACGCGAGGCAGGAAACTGCTGAAAATTTCACACCCAGAAAACATTACCCAGAGAAACTTGTGATCCATAAGTTAGCATTTCTAGTCGTTATATGAAACTTAATTTTGTTGACATGTCTTTTTGGCTCCTGAGCAAGCTTTGGAACGTTTCACCTCATTGCAACGTGCAAATACTCTTGTTATCATTAATGAAACATCAAGGTGTTTCAGTTCATCAATTGGCATTATTGACATGGTTGCTTAAATATATATCAGTACAACCAGTATTATACTGTACATAATAAATACATACTTTCTGGACATTTTTTCTGGACCCATATACATGCAGCATTAGGTTCAGAACAAATGAACAGAAATTGGTTTCAGTTTCTGCTAGAAATATGTTTCTAAGTTACTATAAGGACTGAACTGAAAATATTACATCATGATCATCCTCAGGCTTGCAAAAAGAGCGATTCATCGTGACTCGAAGAAACATATGTATATACAGTGTCGTTTCTTCGACGTAAGTGGTAGGTTTCTTCTACTTAAATTGTAGACCATTTTTATCATTCGTCTCTACAAACATTCAGTAGCGGATATCACATTGTCGATGATTCTTGAAGAACCCCAAAAGGTAGAGTAATGGGTAATTAAAGAGTTTTAAAGACAATAGGAAGACACGAAGTTGTGTCTGAAAATGATTTTGTCGCGCAAGTTCCCGACAGAGAAGAGTGAGAAAAAAAGAGGGAGCATGGTAGTAATGGTTCGTCGAATAATGCAGCACGCAACGATAGACACGTGTCTAAGGTCGATGCTCCTTCATTGCGGATTACTTCGTTTGAAAATGCTCAAAGTTTAAGAAATAGCCTATCTTACAACTCGTTTGTTTTGTTTCCTTTTGTCCGTGAAGTGCAGCGGAAAATAAAAATACGCAAAGTACGAGAACAAAGAAACAAAAAGTCAGTTACAGACGATCCCCTTGGTTTATTTTTGCTCTTCTTTTTAAAGCCTCGTACGGTTTCTTGTTACTGCGTTTATCGGCTTGATTTGCTAGAAATAAAGTAATTTTCCATACAAAGTAATTCCACATTCAAAGTCTAATATCGCATTTGGAAGTACCACATAATTCTCCGTACAAACGTTCGTATCTTTTTGTTGAAATTCTTTTGTGAAAATCTTCGCTTTAACTCGTTCTCGAATCATGGCAACCTTCGAACTATTCTAATATGTGTGTTTACCTCCCATATGCAAAGCGGCATCATCGTGTTTGAAACGTTGTTATCTTTCCGGATTCCTCGAACGTGCTCGGTGCCAAGTGGAGAAGCGTAAAGACAAGATAAGAGCCGAACAATGCGTAAAGAGGAAAGGTGAGGGACATGTTACGGCGTAACGAGTGGATAATTTTTGCATGTCCGAAGTATTTGGAATAATTTCAAGAACACAAAAGGCGAAGAAAATCGGCTCACAATCCTAGTAAAGACATACGTCAACGGAACCCACAAGCGAAGGTTGCCCATGGCAACTGCATCGACCGATTCCATCCATTCAACCCCATTACGCGCAGCAACCCTCGGTATAAGAGGACGAAAATCTGACTCCGTGGACTCTGCACATCAAAGAATTCGCATTCTTCGAAAGAATAAATGAAATATAATGCCATTTCGAAGGATTACATATCTGGACATACATCGCGGTATCATATTGTGAAATTACGCGTCACGAATAGAAAACAAAAGGGAATTTACTTATTCTTGGCCGTTTAAAGAATAGACCTCGATTGCATTGAAATTAAAGTCACAAACCTTGATGCTTTTTTAAAATTCTATAAAGCCCTTTTCGAATGGTATTAACGTACTGTTGATCGTCCGCATCCATTTCATTACTTTCCAGATGAAATACATCTCGCTGCAGGGATATAAAATACACAATCAACCTTTTCACAATAGCATTATTCTTGTCCTTGATAATATACTATCATCCGCCGTAATAAACGAATGAATTTCTGTCTCTATAATATAATAACTATTGTATTCATACATTTAATTTTATCCATGTAACCTTCTACAAAATTCAAAATTCATTGATGCTGACGATTATATTTTGTTAAATTTGGGCAGTTTTCATTAAAATGGAAAAGTTCATAAGACAAAAGAGTATATGGTCGAAATGAAGGGAATTTGTTCTCGCTCAATGTGACCGTCACAAACTGTGTCGGGTTAGATAAAATTATTTCCGTTCGGTCCCGCATGACCGAGAATCCAGGTGTACGACGTGTCCCAAAGGTCAACACACGTTGAAATGGGAAAAGGTGAAAATGCCGGAGTTCGAAATGTCCCCTTACAGTCTGCGTGCAAATCTCTGAAGTCCAGGAAATAATACTTCTGAGGACTGAAAAGGTTCAATCGAAACATGAATGCTTAATTTTAAAAACATGTCAATTGCATCCAAGTTGTATGCATTAAAAAGATGAAATCCATGGATTGCAAAAAATAATACTGACACTGATCATCCATTATCCCATTTGGTCCGGATGATTTCACATTGGGGCCAATATCCAGAAGGAAACATATCCATCCACATATAGCACTATTGTCTCAGAGTGTCACCAAAATGTCTGTACTTTCTGGAGACATTCTGAGACATTCAGTGCTATGTGGTAGATGTCAGCGTTTGAAACGGTAACTAGTCATATATGTGTAACGCATTATCATAATAATAAATATATACATGTAAATGATAACAGCATATCACGGTTCATTGACTGCTCGCGGCTTGAGAGAAAGTACGCCAAGTCCGGTTATCCGAAATTACCGAGGACGATAATTTCACGATTCGTGACGTGAATAAATGCATGTAACGGAGTGACGCACAGGTGGGCACGACCTTTTCCAAGGAAACAAACCGGGCAAGGGCATGGAAGGTGTTTTCTGAATGCACCTGCCTCCAATGCCGAGACAATCGCAACCACCGAAGTACGGTGAGATTGAACTGTCGATCATGTCATGCCGGGTCATCGAACTGGAATTACAATGTGGTTCCGGTTTAAGGCGTTCACATGGTAAACGTTCGGGAACCGGTTTAACGTAAACTGCCGCGTAAGAGTTATTCGATAAAGCGAATTACGAAAATTCGTAATTACTCGAACGTGAACTATTACGACGTGCATTCTCGGCGAAAATGTGCGAACGCGCAATCCGGCGCTCGAGATAGTGGAAATCGTCGTCGAAAAATTCCGCATTGTTCCGTAATCAGTTATCTTAATTGCATTTAATATACTTGATTAACGCAAAAATATTATAAGTATTAATTGAGGAAATAATGATTACCCTCCTATACCAACGTGACGACGACGTTCGCGTTACGTTTGAATGCCATGCATACAGTGCATACTATTGAATACATTTATTAATCTCATGAAAATCAATCAAGCAAATTCATCAAGCGGACCCGCCTTCTGCGAAATCAATAATACAAACTTTAGAAACGTGCGTCCACGTTTACATCGATTAAACAGAAAACTCACGCATCATCTCTCTTGGTTAACGTATGGTATACGTCAGCTATTAATAGAAACTGGCCGTGTCTATTTATCTATCTAATCGGGAGCCAAACAGCCTCGGATTGAGGTTGCATTGCCCAATCTCCGTAAAACCGTGATGCACGATGACACGACTCGTTAAGTCTGCTCAACACCGACGAGAAAACCCGTATTTCGTCGAAACTAGTGGACGCGCGAGTGCGATGCCAAGGAGCCTGCGGTGTGTGTTTTGCCGGTTTAACCTAAAAACGAAAGATTGCGCATACCCGAAACCAGCAACGTGGGTCGCTGCGCAGAAAAGGTGGAAAAATAGGAGCATCACGTCTCGGGAAGTTTTCCAAACTCCCATCTACAGAGAAGTCAAGTATTTGCACATTTTCGAGACGTGAAATTGTTTTGAAGTGTAACGGTTGTTTTATTCAAACCACTACTGCTTATCTCTTATCTACTTATCTACTTATCTACTTATGATTCTCTAAAAATGACATGTCCGCAGATATAGCACAATTTCCACGTGCCTATAAAAACACATTCGTAATCTTTTCCTCTTTTGGCGAAAAGGAGAATAAGCTCGAATTCGAAGGATCCGAATATGAGAATGGACTTAGCGATAAATCCTAACATGTAGGTTTAACAACAATGCCCAGGAAAATATAAACGTAATTTCTAATATAAACCATTATCTGAATTTAGATCTTCCTTGTTTGAGGGAGTTTGTACCGTTTTTACTCGACCGTGACGAGAACAAGGATGGATATAGCTAAGATGAAAACCAAACATCGACATTGATAAGAAATGCATTTCGTGACTTTAATGGTTTTGGGTCTTGTTTATATTACTGGATCATCCCCTGTGCAAAGCACGTAAAAAAAAAAAAAAAAATAGGAAAGTTCAAATTTGAAAAGCGAATGTACGGATATTTCAAGAGAACAGGTAGGCGTCGTATTAAGGAGATACTAACGGCCGTTGTGGCACTTGCGTTGCACCACTCGCGGCCGTTGAGAAATCCAGTATAATATAAGCGCTAGTGCAATCCCTGTCCTTCGAGAAAAGGCTAGCTAGCAATTGAGAAACGAGTAAATGGCTTATTAGTCCGCTCGTGCGAACGGCGAAAGTATACGAGGCTTTCCACTGTATGACCTGGCGAGCCTACTTAAATTTACCGGTAAAAATAAACAAACCACAGGCAATACAATTCTGTGCATGTGTGTTTGTTTCTTTTCTTTTTTTTTTTTAACAAAATTTATTCCGCATAAAACATGTGCAGGACTTTTAAGTAATAAATTCCTTTCTTTCCTTGAGAAGACAGCAAAATGCACATAATACGGGATGCATTAAGCACACACGAATGCGTTTATAATGACACGCAGCTGTGAATTCAATCGAGACGCATACGAGTCTCGTGTAATTATTTCACTTCAATGAAACGCAGGGTTCGTATGTATTTGCGCATATGCAACGAGAAAAGAAGTCGAAGGAAATTTCGAAGAAAACAAAGATATCGAATATGCAAATAATATCAATAATCAATGATGAATGTACACTTGTACAATGAGCATATAAGAACAGCATCGATAAGCGTAGAAATGTGTCATTGACAATAGTAATAGTTGTCTTTGACTATACCATATATTACTATTATTAATATATATTTAATATTACTATATATTACTACACTACAATTAGATTAGAGTAAGGGAATTCAAGAAATGTTTACGCAAATCAATATTCTCTATCTTCCTCTCTTCTATAAATTCTACAATCGTTTATTGAATGTGAAAATGTTTTTGTTTAAAAACTTTTTCATTATTTTCATTTTACGCCTAAAATACTGAAGTAGTCACTTAGAATATAAAGCAAAAACTGTTCAGTTTCGTCGATTGCGGAAAAACAACAAACGAGCGCGCCACCTGGTGGACTAAGAAACAAATCCTCCCTATAAACAATTCATCGTCGATAATGTCGGTAATGTCAAATATTTACTTGGCATTATTTACTTGTAAATAACTTGGAAAATTACTTATAAAAAGTTTGGAATCGAGTATTTGAGTAGAAATATTTATTTAGCATTGACATTTTATTTGAAATAAACACTTCACTTGAATTTAATAACTCTCAAATAACAGTGTCGTTCTCTAACACGAAATTTGAGGAAATATTTTCTACTATTCTAAAAATGTGGCTTGAATTAAAAAAGACAACACTGGAATTGAATTATAGCTAAACTACTTGTTAGCAATATCAATAGAAAGAGCAGAATGCTTTACTATAATTTCAAATTTATTCGAGTTAAACTGACGGATTCGGAATAAAAAACATCAAAAGATTTTCAAAAGAGACTAATTTAAATTTAAATTTTCCCTAGATTTATACTCTGATTGATTTTCACTACCTCCAAGTCCTTAAAATGTTGGGATCTTACATAACCGAACCTATAGCTGATACCAATTTTTCATATCAGTTAAGAGCTTGCTTTCAACATCTCTAAATTATTAATTTAATGGCACACATAAAATGCGTTCGAAAGTGCGCCACGGATTGAGCAAGAATTCACGTAGGCATTCTGAACACGCAGGACTATGGTAGTGAAAGAGATAAAATAATAATGCTGAATTTTATGTTAAAAAGAAAAAACTATTACTTTATTTAAATTAAACAATTTTTATGAAATATAACGTCATGTATATTTGCATATAACGTGATTTATGTTTAAAATTGTATAATGTGCAGCGGAACGTTTGCCCCGAGGTTTCATACTTGAGGTGGTTAATTGGACACTCCGAACACTTTCTGAGACGGCATTTCGTCAAAGAGCAGTGCCGAAAATTCAATACAACAGTATTGCACTTGACAAAGAAATAGCCGCGTCACTTCCCTTTGGTGGTAACCGCTGCAGCTGGCGCTTTTAATTAGAAGAAACAAAGATTTCGGCGGTATAAGACCCTCGTGTGCTTTTACACTGACCGAATGAACTGTGGCGAATAGAGGGGTCACGTTCCTCTCTGTCGACAAAAATACGTCTGTCAAGCTGGCAGTGCAAGGTCGTTCAAAATATTAAAATAGTACTAAAATGATGTGCTTTTTATGTGCTAATTATGTGCTCAAATTAAAAATGTTGTGTTCTTATAGTTTTTCCAAGAGTACAGATTAAAAAATGCACCTCTATCTTGACGTCAAAGACCATCCTGATGGAAGCGTGCCATAATTATGTGTGTATTTCAATTATTTGAGGCACTAAACCGGTAGATGCAACACAAAAATCGAAATTAGTCCCATTCGTTAACACATGAATCAACGATGTTCTCCGATGAACAAGTGATTTTTATGCTGCTTGGATTTCGTGTTTCTATAATTTATCTCGGTTTTGGCCCCTGAAATTCATTATAATAAGGGTGGTTTTTGCGATAGGAATTTATGTCTTCATTTTGCGTCTCGAATAATTGAAACACATATATAAAAAGCACATGATAATTATGGCACACTTCCGGTTTACATCAGGATAGTCTTTGACCGTTATTCGTATCTTATGCATTTTTTAACCTCTACTCTCGAAAAAACTATAAGAGAACTATGTTCTGCCACCTTGACAGTCGTGACAAAAATATATAATAGAAACTGTTTTAGCAACTATGCACCGGTTTTTTTTTTTTTAATGGTTTTTATAAACAAATGGCCAATGTAAAGTTTTATTAACTAAAATAAAGGCTCTACCTTTCTTAAGATACAGTCGGAATCGAAATCCAACCCAATTTCAAACAAACTTAGCTCCGATAAAAGACGAGCTTTACTTCGTACGTGATCGCATTTATACCAATCTCAATTGGCCTTTAATAACCCAGCCCTGACCCATTTTTGGCGGACACGTTCCGGTGCCAAAATATGGCGAGAACGAGCACCCCGGAAAGGTCGGCGGTCATTAAGCTACAATGAAGCAATTTTAAAAAGCGATTACCCATAGGGCTCGTTTGTTTTCAGGCACATCGGGACACTGCAAGCGAGCGCAATTTATCGAGGTTTGAAAAACGACAAAGTACCGAGCCAAAACCCCCGAGCTCTTCGAAACGCAACCCTCCATATCCACCTCGAGATATATCATCCGAGCTTCGTGCCAGGGTGTTCCAGTATATATGCACCACGTGCCCTCCCCTAGCGTGATCGAGAGCACGTGGCCCCCTCCCCCTCCCCATCCCTAACCACTCGATAAGGTCCTGGACGATACGTACAGGGTGCCCCAAGAAGCTACGGAGGGGAGCAGAGCGGTATATGTCGGCAGTAAGGGTCGATAACTATTCGAGGTACCTAACTTGAAGCCGCTCTGCTACAAAGGAACAAAGTAACTAGCCGTTGCACGGAAGCCTGATACTCGAACTCCGTAGATAGAAAGATAAACAGAAATCTCTTTAAATCCGGAAAAGCATGGCTTAATTCCCTTTCTAACAGATTTTTTCATACGAATGTCATACTTCATTTTTTGACACATTTCAATCATCAGAAGGAATTGGTTCTGCAGCTTCCGTAACTTAAAAACAGTTAGAACAAGGATTCATAAATTATAAATTTGAGAAATTTCTCTCATGCTCCAATACGTGGAAAAAAAAAGATTGAAAGGAATAAAAATTTAATTTTCTTTTATTATATTGCTCGAACGTGAAGTCAAAGTCAAACATTTCGTAAAATGTTTCATCTCCATCAATCCCTGCCGATCCCTCAAAATTCATGAAATTTACTATATTGACAAATTCTATGAATGTGATTTAATCATAATTCGATTGAATTACATTGAATTCAGATTTTGAGATTAAATTAGATGGGATTAACTACTTTTGATAGAATATATCTATTTAATTCGATTATTCTATTCAACAAATAGAATTAATCTTTGCACTTACTGGAACGGTCACTCTTGTGCTTTTGTCCAGTTTCAAATATTTCTCACTTTGAAGACAATTGTCACGTAATGATATTCGAACGCATATAACGATTTTCGTTTCGCCAAATTGCATATATACATATACAACGTTTCAGGGCGCTTTCACGGCTAAAAATGATCAAAAAACCTCAAAGCATAAAAAAAAAAACACAATAAGAAAGTTTTCGTGCAACGGCATGTCAGGGCCCGCGGACGAAAGAAACGCGGACGTGTGGTGAGCCAGACTGGTTCGACCTTGAACTTGATAATGGCACACACACGGACTATTTACGAATTCATTGCGTCTGCCCGGTATACCCACTGCAGGAAACTCGTCCTTCGTAATTACAAGGTTTCCCGTACCCTCTTACGACAGGTCGTCAACGACTTGTTACCCCAAACTCGCCCTTCGAATGTCCCAATCGCACACTATGAAAAAAATTAATTTCGAACCCTCAACCGGTATGGTTGGCAACATTATGCATTCAAATTGGTTCAGGTGAAGCTTATTCATTTTACACTTCCACACCGGTTGAGAATTAACCTATTATTGAATATATATACATACCTTCTCGAGTCCAGGTAGTCAGAAGCATATTTTAGATGAATTTCTAACCTAAAATCGTGCAAACGACTGTTTCTTTTTTGTTATGCTTGAGTATTAATTTTTATTTATTTGAAAATATTGTGCTCAATCATCCTATTCAATTCTATGCGTAGTTAGGCATGCAGAAACAATAATATACTTTTTTGAATAAATAAAATGCGACTTTGCGTCCTAGATATGAAAAATACTATTTCGTACGCTAAAGTTATCATGAAATGTGTAGTATTTGTACAACATTATAAATAATCGTATTTTTAATAAAATTACTATTTGTCACTCTGAGTTTCATTCAAATGTTTTATTAGCGTTAATAATTCAGCCCGTCCTTACACTACCAGAATATCTTCGAGTATCCTTTCCATTCTCAAAGGCATTAATCATGGTCTAAGGGAATTTCGATTCGGTTGTTTCTGCCCAGGGTTAACCCTGGGATTACGAGTCGAAAATAGTCCGTTACGGCCTTTTGAATTCTAAAGGTTCGCCGATACAAAGACCACTTGATAGGCAAAATTATAAAGTAATGCACGATAGACCACTGCGATGAAATCTTTTATTAGGTTTACTATAATGCATCATATGCTAGATATAGATCATTAATATATTTTTAAAAATATATATTTAATACAATAGCATTCCTTAACTGATGTTTTTTATGTACCGCACCGCAGTCTATAAACAGATCTACCACGTGTACGTGCATAGTTAGTATTTAAATTCGAAAATTAACATCAGATGCGATACGTGGAACCCGACTATTTCATCAAGTAATAATATCCGCCCTAAATAACTGTGTATATTATACGTGGCAGACAACAGTCCGTGTCACGATAATGGATAACTGTTTCTTCACCACACGGTCAAAAGAAGTAGGGGCCATAGAGATCAATTAGAGGTTATCGTATGACGGACCCTTATATACCCTCACCTACCCTGGCAATAAACGGAATGTACAGGGGTCCAAATAACGCTTTAACTTTAGACCCCTGATTTAGTCTCTCGCGTACACTTTGATTTTACCTAGGGTGTAGCCGACGTAGAACGCGGAATGCAATCTAAATAGTTTCCAAAAATAGAAGAAACATAGAGGTCCAGCAAGGGTGGTGGTGGAATAGATTGACTATGTCAGACATTTTCATATTTGAGTGACGTTTAAAAACAAACAAGTAGGAATCCATTTGCATGAAATGGTCCCGTAACTTTGGAACACCTTATATATATTTGACGAATCGCTAAAAACTTGACCAATCAAATGCAACGTGAACATATTTGTCACGTCCACAATGCAGAATGTGATTTTTCCATTATAGGCTGTGTTTTCCCCATACCATGTATAGTTGTAGACGAACTGACACTCGGCGTGACTCGCCAGGTTTATACATAGTACCAACATAACCTAAATGTATAGACATAATGCCTTTCGTATTTTACAAATCAACACATTACAGAATGAATTTCACGTCTCCGAGCAGTTTGTAAAATTTCAATTCTTGGGCTTGGTAATCTCCATCAGGTTCCCGGTAGTTTGTTGGCAAAACATGTCTTCACGTGTCAGGAACATAAATTATTGCGAATTGCACAACAAATATTTTCCGTGTTCATTTTGAAAACTGGATTGTATGAAAGGAGCAAATCAAGATGTACATCGCAGTGTATATTGTATAAGTAGACCCAAGTAAGTTCAGTCACGTGGCTGCGAAGTAACTGCATCATTCGACGTTGCGACTTTCCTATATATGTCACACATATAAGCAATTTTCGTACGTGATTTTCAAAAGAATATGATACATGCAGGCAATTTTAGCAAAATTATTTATAACTTCTATAGAGTAGAGTCAGTAAGTTCGGGACCCTATTGTGGGACATGAGGTCAATGTATTTATTCAAAATTTATAAATGTAATTCAATTTCACCCCAGACGTGGTTTGCCCACATTTACTCCTCTTTTGACATGTTGGACTACAATATTGCCCTATTGTACATCAGACCTGTACAAAACAATCTTTGACTTCTCCACTTTTGCATGCGCGAGCTGGAATATGGTGTTCAACGTTCACGTATTATGCGTCACTGTGAGTGTCTTGCAGCGGGTTTCCACGAATGCGAACCTTCGTCTGTGTGAATCGGCCTGCATTGGCGAGCGGATACGTGCCTTCGTTAGCAATCGCGCATGTTCCACTACATCGAGCTGCGCGGTTGCGCAGTACCGTTGCACGAATCTGCGGAAAGGTTTCCGCGCGCGCTTCGAGGCAGAGCCAGTTATGAGTCAGTTACTTAGTGGAACAGTTCGCGATGAGGAAATGCTACGTGGGGGCACACTGAGATCGAGTCGAGCGTACAATAGTTGCAACAAAGGAATGCGAACCGCCTGCCCCAGAGGTACGAATTGATAACGCGAATGAAGGTAAGAATACCAAATGCGTCTGTTATTCATTTCGCGAGATGACAAATGCAACGAGGTATTTTTTTTATGCTGTGCATCGGAAGGCCGCGAATCGTGCGTCGTTATATGATAAACTACCGAATGAATCACGAATGGGAAGTCATCGGTTTATAGAATTGCAAATCTTTTGAAATACATAAGTAATGCCACGTGCCTGAAGGATGACGAGTCTCGCGCGTAAAAAGTATGTCGTCACGTACGCAGGATGGCGCTGAAAACATTTTACTCGAAAGTTGTACGCTCAAGATTTAGTGAAATATAAATTAAGCTCAAAACTTATTTCAATCGGGTAGTTGAATGCATAAGGGGTGCACTCATACGTATTCCGTATAATATTTTGATAAAACTAGTCTCTGATGACGATTTTTTAAAAATCTATTACAGAATAATTCTAACTTTTTGACCCATAAAAGCTCGTAAATCGGTTATTGCGTATTTATTACACAAACCAATAAATTCTCTAATCATCGTGGCTTATTGCGAATGTAAAATGTGAACGTACTCGTTGCGAGAGAGAATGTTCGCAAGAAAACGCAGCGCGAGCTACGACTCGTTGCGTAACGGTGTTTGCAGATAACCAGGGTGTGCTTATCTGAAGCACGCGGTTATTGAGGCAATCACGCGGCACTAATAACGCTATATTAATCTGCGTCGTAATCGTCGCCTTGCGCGTTATATTCCCTTTTTTTCGTGTCTTACCCAATTCAAAAACACGCATACACGCTCGCATGCTCTCCTCGCCAAGAAGACAATAACGAGGCTTTTTTTTTGTATTCGACAATCACCCATGTTTTTCTTTCCATGAATCCAAAATTGTTGGAAAAGATTAAAAATCCAAAGTTACTCACGCGTGCTACCTGTGGACAAAAGAATCGACAAGATTTATAGGGCTCTCTATTATTTAGGAAATTAAATTTACAAAGTGCAACATCAATGCCTGTAATCCATATCAAAGGCACGTGCATTCTTTTGTTCGGGTAAATTCGGTCGATATAAAGTCTACATTCTCAAGGATGTATCTTTTTCTGGCTGGTTATTAAGCATTGATGATGATCGATTCGTTTAAACCGAGCTCGATTTCGTAATTTATTGAATAATGTTCATTATTTATTTTTACAACATACGTCGCATTTATTTGGACGGTCTCTGTTTCTCTTTTAAATCATCTGTTTAATATAACAGAGTCTTTGAGAATGCTCGACTGAAAATAATTTTCATTTTGAACTATTAGTTGAAAAGTATTCAAAGCATTAAAAAAAAATCGAGAGTTATTGCCTGAAACAATAAGTCATTGTTTCTAGTCGAACAATACTAATATTTTATAAAGTCTAGACGTGAACCAATGTCGTCAATGTTTGTATATCGTACAAAATATATGATTCATCAATTAGCTTTCAAAGGTAAATCGATCAGTAATTGTCCGATCAATGCGTCAGTTATAAAAGTTGTAATCGGTAGGTACAAAAGATTAGCAAAGACAAAAAATATATTAAATTTTAAGTATTCCAGGAAACATTGACGCGTTTCGCAATCTTTTCATCGATCCTGACTAAGCTGGAATAAAAGAATACAATGCCTCAAAAATATTCCATGTTACACTATGTAAATTCTGTAACGGTTGTGATGGGTAGATACGAGAGACACACATTGGAATTCGCAAACTAAAGAATAACGATAAAGATGAATGAACTAAGATCGACTTGTGCGATTTAAGTATAATAGTTATGAATGCGAGTCTGAGAGGTGTTCATTGAGATTATAGATTTCAAGGCATACGAATCATTAAGAAATTAAGTTCTTGGTCTGATCATTTTTGTATATATGAGATGAGTGGGTTAATAGTGTCAACCAATTGGTGTCAAATGGTGTCAACCAACCTTGAAAATTATGCAAACGTGTTTTGCATATATTGATCGTCATAGTTTTGAATACAAATTGTTAGCAATTTTTCTTATTAATTCAGGATGTCCACTTTAAATATTTTAGATTAAATATAAGTTGTTTTTAGAAACCTATCGAATTATTTGATAGAACATGGACGAGAAAATCGAGAACTTCGACAGTAACAGACTTGTCGATTATTCACAAGCACATTAGATCAAGCGGTTGACCTTTCGTCAAAGCTGAATTGTAATCGTCTCAATCGTATCTACTCAGACTTGCACACAATCCAAACGTGTTGCACCATGACAGTTGCTTGTCTTAAATAAATTCTCAAGCAGCATTCTGGAAAGCTGGAATGATATACTTGACGGTAGTTTCACATTTGTTCTCTTCGTATCCATTTCAAAAATAACTGCATGGCACCAAAAACATATCAATTGCACATACCCATGCTAACGGTCTCACGCAAACGCACACGTGCATTCAAATTTCATTACTGTCCGGACAATTCAAATACAGACAAAGCCATAATAATACACCGAATGACATTAATTCGTATCCTTGTAACCGGTCGTAGATTTTATGTTGGATTGACATGTGCACTATAGGAATGAATTTAAATTCAATCAGGACTATTAATACCAGCTATGGATAAAATAATTGCACAAAAGAAATCCCAAAGTCCATTTTCAAAATTCCTCGAGATGCATATCAAATCCTCCGTGTGAGCATCCTTGAGTCTGGCTTGGAGTTTCTTTAGTTCTTTTTTACGTTGGCTTCTATTCTCTTGTTTAACGATCATGCAATAAGCCATCTTTGACGATTCCATCATAAACCGACTCCGACTAAGTGCGTAAATCCGTTTATTCTCGATGCGACTACTCGCGATAGCCCTGAATTAAAAAAAAAAAAAACAAAGAGCATTGCGTACTTAATTTTAGCATCACCAAACATTCCGTTTCCGCATCTCAGCAAAACTAACAACGGCATCAATACACGCAGCCTTCGACGCGATCGTTGCGCAATCGTACCTTGGGCGATTATACGCGCACATCCGATGATCGCTTATCGGGAGGGCGGAGCGGAAATTAATTTCAGAATAGGCCGTGCATTGCACGTAACTAGGGCTCGAATCGCTCGATAATTTATCCGCAGCGTTCAGTCGTAACTTCGGGCCGAAATATAAGAAAGCCAGGGGTGAGGAGGAGGTTGGGAAGAGCCAAGAGCCGCCGGGGTAGGGGAAATATCCTATAATTCTCAGTGAGTTTGACTGCAACCCACTTCCGCTGATAGTGAGCTTTGGACTGCGCGTGCACGAGAGTTGCATCATAAACGTGCGTGCGCATAGTTTTGCTGGCATGGTTTGAATTCTTTTATAATGCTGGATATGAATTGCGATATGTTTTGACCGGAAGAGCAATGCATGCAACTGAATTGTTCGACAAAATCTATTTCAAATTGTTCATTTTTCCAACGTATCGCAGTTTTTCATTTTTTTTTTTTTCTTTTTTTTTGTGCATATCGTGAATAAAGCTAGAGTTTTCTAGATTAACAGGTTGTGCGCGTTCTTAAACTAATCGAAAAAGGTAGCGATTCTGTTTTAGTGCTGTAAAATCTGTCTGGAATTCGGAGTAAACTTTCCATTACATTTCGCACGTCAGAGGATATGCTGTTATAGCATGTTGCATAACGTCTATTCTAGCCTGAAATTATTGCATAAAGTAATACAACTGTGCACTTTTTTTTATTTCGTATCAGGTGTATGCGATAATATCTTTTCACTTTTATAGTTTAAAAAATATGTTTTCTCTCAGAAAAATTTGATGATTTAAGTTCGAGGGAAGCATCTGACATTCTTGTTCACTCAATGCTACATGTTCATCTCCTACAAAATAAAAATAGAATCATTTACACGACTTTACATTAATTAACTGTGCTGGAATGATGAGTGTAGATTAAGATTGCATTCTAAATTCAGTGTTCGAATATACTTCACTATTGAAAAGTTTCAAATCCCATATACCGATTATTTATAATTCCTTGTTCGGTAATCGATTGCGATACGAGAATTAAGCTTAACATACTTGACTCAAGTTGACAAATACATTTTCTTTAATGCCATTGTCGAACGTTTCTCCTACTGGCAGAAATGGCAGTAACCGAAAGTTCTTTCCTACATTATTTGACAAATTTGTCACTCGCCGAGATCACATTGTCGCTAAAGTTGCATAATCTGCTCGTGGTTAACAGATGCACATCAAAATCTTGTTGTAAATATATTTCCTGTACATTTAGTGTTCTCAAATAATAACTTCCATCATTTCTGGACAATCCTATTTATAGGTTATGTCGTGTTTTAATTTCGTAACGTTCATAAATGACTATTCGAATAGGGTGACAAAATGTACCTTTAGGCCAATCTCATCATTGTTTATTCAGTTAATTATTATTTTAACAAATTTTTACAATATTGTCTACAATATTAGTGAGTTTAAATATTTACATATGTACTTATTGAAAAAAAGTAATGCTGTACACTTCTGCTGCTGCTTCTCTTCGCGTTACAATTCCATCAACGGACGTCAGAACTTTATTAAATGTCCGAATAGATTAAATCATGCATTTCCTATCACCTAAATTCATCGAAGAAAAGAAGATTCTGAATTTCAATGATACAAAACAAATACTTACTTTTATTCAGAAATAACGCCATCATTCCTTCGGTATCAGCAAAAGTTTAATTCTAATTTTCATAATATAACATAATGTACGGCGTTTGCTCTATTGATTTGAATGTGCCCGTTGCAGCTACAGTCGTTTTCCTTTTTATTTCACATCCGGTGACTTCGGTCAACTCTTCACGATGTTCTTCCTTGGAATATGTTACGTACTTTATGTGCTTGTTTATGTCTACCATGGGATACCTGCAGTTGAATATAAGTTTATCATTTTAAAAATGCTTCCTTCTGGAGGGTCCCAGTAAACCAAGAAGCATTCAAGTACCAGAAATAGGATTAAGAATTATAGAGAAGTATTCGTTTTGGACTGAAACGAATACTTCTTGGTTTACTGGGATATGCGCCATTTTTGTTCATTTATACATGTTCAAACAAATAGTCCAAAAATGATAAGCTTCTGTTGAATTGCAGGGTACGACATTACAATCTGAAACACTACAAAGAAAAGCTGTGTGTAAAATGTTAAGTCCTATACCTTAAAAATAGAAGAAAAAACACGATAATCGCGAAAAAATGTAATTTAAACCGGAACCGCACGATTGTCGTGAGATTGGTAGTTTTCAAATTATAAACAGAATCTGTCACGCTTCGAGCACATCTCGCATTGAGTAGAAAAAACAGTCGCGAAGAAAGAGTCGTGGAAACTCCGGGATTGCGCAAGATCAGCATAATGGAATGAAGTCGCAAAGTCGGAAAAACACGCGACTGCAAAAGAAGCGACGAAAACCCCTAATTAGCATAAAAAACTAGTCGGCGAAGAGCCTCGAAGACTAGAATAAATATGCAAAAGCCTCAATGGCGCTTATGTAATTGTTCTCGCGGACTCTAATTAAAAGATGGGGACGATGATTGTCGACGGTGACGGCGTTGCGATGGCGCGTAATGCACGTACGTGGAAGAGCGTGACCTTAAGATTCTCTCGGTGCGGCATGTATGCCATCAAGCTTTGCACGGTTAGGTAGGTCCACACACGTGAAAATCGTACGCGTACGGTGTGTCGCTGTCGGTGCTCGCGAGAGTAACTATGCGCGCGCCTCAGCCAAGAGGAAGAACAAAGAAAGAGCCCTAGCGACCGGCAATGCGGCAACGCGGAGCGCTTGCGCGCCACGCCACTATGTGAGTCAAGGACGACACGTGCGGCTCCGAGCGACCTACTTATTTTTCTTTGCGCTTCGGCAGTGATCGTCCGACGGCCCGAACTTTGCCGAACACAGAAATAGGACGCCGTGCCGCGGGTTCCGCTTCTCTTCCATTCCTCCCATTTCTTTCTCACTCTTCTTTCTTTCTCTCTCCTTCTCTCTCCTTCTCCTCTCTTTCTCCTTCTCTCACTACTCGGCAATTCCGATTCCCTGTCCCATCTAACGGACCGCGAGACCTGCAGTGCATGTGCGCACGTGTGACCGTGTGCTCCCTTGTTCAACCCCTTACAGTAAACGACACTTTCCGCGTTTTTTATTTTTGCTTTTTTTCAACAAATCTCTTCGTTTTCATTCAATATTTATCGCAATTTCACGCACACCGTTTATTTGATCCATGCATCGCAAACGTCCCTAAGGTGCTGTAATGGGAGCGGTAACGTTTGATGAATTACGAAACGATCAAATTGGAATCGTCGGGACGAATTACGAATTCCGTTCGATCCAGCACGAGCTACGTTCGAATTAAGAAAATTATAGGTTAGAACTGTTCTATACCGCTGAAATGCGACTTTCTCGAACGTATATACCGAGGCGTAAAGATGTTCGATGTCTTTCGAAATGCGTCGGTTGCCTTTCGCGGAAATTTTGATCATTTTGGAGGAATGCCTGGGTGTAACGTTGACTATCGGGTCTACGAACGCGAGTAATTTAACCTGATTAAAACTCGGATAATAATTACTTGTATTTTCGTAAACTGCAGGAAAGTCTATACGCGTGGTACCCGTAAAATAAATTACCCATTTATTCTGCGTGTGTTATTCGTCGTCTAACCTTAAATTTGACAACAGACATTCTAGGTTAGGTTTTACCATTGAATATTGACGCATGAAGAAGGACCGAGTCCATATTAAATAGTGGAACGAATTTTTGTTCTCCAGCAAGATACGTGTATAATGAGTGAGAAAGACACTTTTATGTAAAGTATATTTTTTGTCCTGCTCCAGTCCCATCTGCCCTATAATATACTCAGGAGTTCTATGTTCATCTATATTCGTTGGTTTTACGTTTATGAATTCGGTAAATAATCGATCAACTTTCACCTCTAACCTATAAATCTAGTATATGGTGTATTCGGTTAAAGAAAATATCGTTTATACGTACTGCGCTTCCTTATTCGTATTATTTGACGCGCATGTATATGCTTCTCCTTGTGAGTGATGAATCGGAATTCCATGAATGTATGGCCATGCGCGATAAAATGCTCGACACACGTGATTGTCGTATCTACTGACAGACTTCAGAAGTTTCGTTCAAATAGTTCCGCTTCGATTGCAGATAAAAAAGGTTAAACTATAGCGTCTGCTCGGAGAAAAAGCATTTTGTCGATTCATATTAATACGTATCATACAAGAATTAAGATAACGTTAATCAAGTATTATTATGTGTACGCGTGAAAATTTGAGCCTTGCGCTGCGAAAAGTGAAGTTACGCTTGTTAAATTTATAAAATAGTAAGATATACACAATATTTCATCGCGGAATTAAGAGTAGAGTTCCAAAACCACACTCGAAGAGAAAATAATTGTTCGGTGTATAGATCGGAGCAATATACTTACACTTTAACGAGTGAAGTTTTGGAACGCACGCCGCGTGCGCCAATGTTTCAATTATGTTTGTTAATTACGACGGATGTAATGAAAAACGAAAATGAATCACAAAAGTTAGAAGGACTTACCAAACCGGTTAGAAATTTGAAATTGATGAAATTATATATCTGACGCGATTGGACAAATACTTGGCGTTCTTACGGAACTTTTGTGTAAACGCGACTTTAATATTCTAATACATTTTTTACGTCTACGGTTAAAGAAGAGCGTCGTAAGTGCGTTCGGAAACATAAAACAATTGTTCAGTCTACATCGAATCAGTATATGCATACACTCGAATGAGCGAAGTTTTGGAACGCACGCTGCATGCACTAAATGTTTCGATGGATTTTATCGACCGTTATTCGTTATTTTTGTTAATTACGACGGATGTAATGAAAAACGAAAATGAATTATGAAAGTTTGAAAGACTCACCAAACCGGTTAGAAGTTTGAAAATGATGAAATTATATTTTTGACGCGATTGGACAAATACTTGTCGTTCTTACGGAACTTTTGTTTAAAGGCTGCTTTAATATTCTAATACATTTTTTACGTCTATGGTTAAATTAAAACTATTGCAATTTAATTGTCTGTTATTGAGTTTTAATCTCTTTATATATGATGCATGGACAATCTCGTCCCTTTATATAGAAAATTATATTAGTTAATTATAATTTTACGTTATTAATTCAAAATTTATGATAGTATGCGGTATCTCATTACACAAAAATGGTTGTTCGATAATGATTTGTTACGATTAGATATGTACAATCAAATGTTTACTATGGCATATTACAACCTCATTATCGAATAAGGAATTTTTTTTTAGTTGTGTAATTCATTCACTTGTTGAAAAATTTCCAACTAAATTATCAATTTTACATTATTAAGCATAATTTTTCAATACTTCTTGAATAAACTTTCGACAACTAAAATTTGTCTGACTGAGAATCTATATGACTAAAGACTTCGTTTCTATTTGCTCCATGTTCAACGGTTTTTCTCAGTCAACATAAAACAAACGTTCTATAGAGTTCTATATATTTTTTGAATCAGGTTCTATGGTATTTAGAGAATGTTCTCCATTCGAAGAAACTAGAAAATTCACGTGATCACGTTTTAACGGCCATTTTCCATGAACTTTTTGTTCGGGTATTAAAATAATCTTCATTGGAAATGTAGATCACATTCACGATTCGTGATTAGTTTTGAGTCACTATCAGTTTTTTGGTTATTCTTAGAAAGTAAAAGATGACATATTTACATGTACTTACTTTTCTTTCTTCAGTCGATAATGTCAATGATTATTATATAACTTTCGTCCTTCTTTACCTACACAAACAAACTTTTAGATTTACCCCAGCCAGTAACAATAATTGTAAAAAGAAATTACCATTTCCAAATGGTGTTTCGGATCTCTCGTTAAAACCCACTCTTCGTTACGTTTCTGAAAATCTCGTCTGCTAATCGACAAAGGTGAAGATTCCGCGAAACCGAACAAAAAAAACATCAGTCTGCCTAATCGTCTGAAAAGACGAGTTTCGTTAAAAAGGTCGGTAAAGTAGTTTTTCAAGTGGATTACTCAATTTTTTGAAGCGTTTCGACAAAAAAAGAAAAACGTCTTTCACCCAACTTGTGTTCAAATACGTCCTGGAATTTTGTAATACTCCGATTTTATTTCGGAGCCATTTTCTTTTTGTACGGATTTCAAACGATTCGTATCTCGACGTTCGTTGAATTATGATTAAATGTAAAGTTTGCTCAATTTGTCGTTACAATAATGAAGAACGAAAAAAGCAAAACGATTAGCGATTGGTCGAAATGGATTTTCCTGGAACGCGCATCTATACAGTCGCATTATCCATGGTCTCCGCGAAACGATTTCGTTCGAAAAAAATCTCCCTATATGTATTATCGACCGACAAAACGTCGGATGTCGAAAAATCGCGACGAATTTACGGTAAAAATCATCGGCGGCGATCGATATTCCTTTCTTTGCCGTCGCGTCAATGTTTCCAACGGATTCGTTCCAACATGACGAGACGCGCGGCACAAGTCCCGTTGCAGGGCATTTCGGTGACCACCATCACCACTCGTTTTTCCCGATTTTTGACATTTTCCGAAAAGCCCCCTCCCCGCATTGTCGACTCGAGCGACGTTTCCAGGCGGAAATCGACGCCTTTGTTCCGGAGGTTTCCAGCTGCGCGCGGGAAAATCGATAGAAAAATGGGTCACAGGTCACGTCGAGAGACGCAACGCCGCGAGAATAAAGGAATCGAAGAGAGACGGAACGAACCAACACACGTTCGTCGCAGCCTCGCGTGATGTTGAGCTTAAGGAAGGGGGCGGGCCGAAAGAAAGAAAAGGTGTCGAGAAGCATATACGTATGTATACGTGCATACATATGAACATATACATTTATAGGTGGTGGGGGTATACGCCCAAAAAGCCCATCAGCGAACAAAGTCTCTCGTTTCGTTAACCTCAATATCGAAAACCCGATTTTCCGGCCCGGGGGCCGCGAAAAGCGCACGACGACTCCCCGATTCCGTTATATATGTAGTATGTATATAGAAAGCCCGGTGATTTCGAAAGACGTATAGTCGGGAATTTTCGGGGCATTTTCAGTCGGAGAGAACGGCTCGGCATCGCGTTAAGGCATAAGTAGCTCGTTCCCGCGCACCGAGCATCCAGTTCGTGCTTGTTCCTCGTTCGGTATGTTCCGAGTCGCGCTGGCGTCGCTCGCGACCAATCGGACGCTAACGGCGGACGCGTCGCCCGCCAATCCGATGCTCGAGGTCGACGCGGGTGCGCGAATCAGTATAACGGCTGCGCCTGGTGGGGACTGGGGTGAGTGCGGCGAGGACTGCGCGACGCGGCGCGTTTCCGAGACCATCCTTGTTTGTCGCAGGTCGCCGCGGGACACGGTTCTGTGCTTCGGTTCTTCCGCGATCGACCGACTTATTGTCTTCGGACTTGAACATTTTTTTTCCAAGTCGGCAAACTTGAGATCGTCCGTTTTTCTAGTTTATACTCATATTTATCGTCGTTGCGCTTTCACGATTTTCGAGTGAAAAAAGAAAGTAGATTTTTCGGAAATAGCAGCCTTCCTCGTCGTTCCGACTTCCGGTATTAAAGAAATTATGCGGTATAATACCAGTTTTAAAAAGCATCGCGGCAAGTCGGTTTCGCTCGTGAAACTTGTGGCGCGTCGACGTTCTCCCGGGAGAAACTTTTTTAATGCCGTGAACGCGCCAACTATTAACCGTTGTCAAAGTCCGCGTAAAGTAGCTGGAGGTGATGTTTCCGGTGAAGCTGAAGTATACATCGAGAACACGCTTTTACTACTTGGGCGGACTTTGCCGACGACGCCTACACCACGTAGGAATACACATACATATAGTTGCTTCCGCATTGTAACGAGACCG
Organism: Trichopria nigra; assembly: GCA_030522945.1. Classification (NCBI taxonomy): domain Eukaryota; kingdom Metazoa; phylum Arthropoda; class Insecta; order Hymenoptera; family Diapriidae; genus Trichopria; species Trichopria nigra. The sequence goes on along the minus strand of JAPYZR010000177.1, from coordinate 37,664 downwards.
ACGCCATTTTGCAGCGAAAGTGGGTCAGGCAGTTTCGATTTTTTACGCGCATTTCTCGCCCGTTCGACGCCAACGACATGTGTTGCAACGATCGCAGTTGTTTCTTTCGCTCGTAAAACTCGCAACGATTAATTCGACGATTTTTTTCAAACGGCGCGTTTAACATGTCGAGTATACGTACATAGTTGGAAAAGAGAGTAAGAGAAGGATTTCTCGGAAATTCAGTGAACGGCGGCGGAAAATGTGGACAAGCATTTTTGTCGCAGGGAAGAAATGACGACGGCAGAGGGAGAGAGAGAGAGAGAGGAACACGGGGGGAAAAGGAAATGGGGAATTAGTGTGCTCGTGGTCGTCGTCGTTTGACTGGGCAAAGATGGCGGCCCCCGTCGATCGACTCCGCAGTGGTGTGGGGCAACTGTGACGCAACCATCACGTGACCCGATCGTGGCTGGGCCAGTGTGTGATCACGTTTGATTACGGCAGTCGTGCCGCGCGCGTTCACGTCGTCGTCGTCATTTCCCTCGCGCCGAGGAGGTGAGCCCCGGGCAAGCAGAGGATTGTCACACACCGGTTTTCCATCGTCGTCGAATCTGTGGGAGTGAGAAAGGGGCTTGACTCGATTATTTGAAGCAGTCAGTCTTTTTCTCTCTCCTATAGACCCGACGAAAATTTCACTCAGACGGAGAGGAGACAAACTACGAGAATCAGGTATAAGTATGTAACAACCAGGACCGGGGAAAGTCGCGTTTTAAGCACAGACTTAGCAGTGAAAATCGAGCTCCCTCGGCCATTTGAATTGCACAGGCTTTGGGTTCACGGAAGACACTGCAGCGAGTTACTGGCCAATCCACAAAGACGCGACTTTCCCTCCGAATCGACGGATCGCGAGAGAGAGACAGAGATAGCGCGATTTGCCTTTATCTACTGATTATATACCAGATATGTTTTTGGCATTTTGGAGCAACCGCTCCATATTTTAAATTTCGTTGTAATTTTTTGAAATTTTTTTTTTTTTTAATAATAAAGTTGACTTTTTATCATAAGTTTTATCTGATCTTTTCCGTTATTTATATTTATTTCTGTAAAAATGTATTGCAACTGAATTTCTACTTGATTTTTAGCAAATATTTTTCAAAATTATAACAATCGACTCCGGAAAATGTTTAATGTATTTTTTCGTTCATTTTTAATAATTTTAATAGTTGAATTTAAATTAAGAATAAGTTGGAATTCACATGATAACTCGAGACGGTTAATATTCTAATAATTCTTGGTAAAATATTGGAGCTTGTTGGTGTCTGAATACTAATTACATTATTATCGACTCTATTTTACTACACGAAGTAGAAGTGTTACTTTTTACAATTGGTAGAGTTAACAAATTTGAATAAATAGTGTATTATCCAACAATGATGTAAAATATACTTTTATACACGATTTAGGTGTCCAATTTGTTGTATTTCGGAAAGTAATGATAATGCTTAGCCTTAGATACCCTTTCTTTAGTGCTTAAAGTGGACATTTGCGTGGATTCTGAGTGGTACCACGTGAAATAACAAAATTATGCATAAATTCCAAGAGGCATGCCTACAGTTATGTGCATTGCATTTCCTTTACACACGGTTTTTTTTTTTTTTACTGTACCGATGCTATCACTCAGCATGAACAAAAGTTAACTTTAGGGACTAATAACGGATATTGTTACGACAATCTCAAAGTGTAAACTTATTATAACATTTGCTTTCATTAATATGAAGTAGCAAGATGATTTTTTTCACTTCATCACTTTCAGCTATTGAGTAACTTTACTAATTAACGGCACTATGAACATTCTAAGATTTTAGAGTGACAAAGTCGGCAATTTTAGATTATGTACAATTAGTAGATGCGAGTGTGTGTGTGTGCGTGCTCGTTTGAATTCTGAAGTGTTAATTATTGAGATAACGTTTCAGAATGTGGCGATTACACGTTAAATTGGCTAATCTAGAGTTATTCAGAAGTGATTAACGAAAATGCAAATATCAAATGGAATTTTACTATCAAGTATGATACACATAAGTAACAATATTAATTTAAAATATCGTTAACCAGCATTTTTTTTGTAAATTATTTGTGTTCTGGTATGTGTCGGATGGAATTCATAATGTCTCATGGACATAAAAATTCTAAAGAGCGTGTGTAAAAATATGTTTAAGTGTATGTGTCGAGACAGCCTGTGAGGGCTGGTGATAATGATGTGAAAAAAACCACGTACAACTTGTTCAAATATGTCTTCTATTTAATAATGAAGAACTCGTCGATATAGATTATTAAAATTATTGTAACTTGTTCTTTGAATTTGAAAATGTACATCTCATATGCGACGTAACGCATTCTTTGTTATCGAAGATCAATATTGTAAATCGACATTGTCTAGCCGTTTGAAATAATCGATTAGAATTTCACGTCCTCGATTCTGCGTTCGCAAATCGCGCTCGTGTCGATTAAGGCGATATTTCCAGTTAAATCCAGTTAAACCTGTACAGTGGAAGACCTCGGCAATAATAATGCGGGAAGCGGTATTTTTCTTTCATTATCCAGGATTTTAGCTGATTGATTACATTTGAATTTTATTTGAGGAAAAGTTTCTTCCAAGTTGTCGTTTCTATATATATATGTACACGACTAAGTATTTTTCTTCGGCTCCTTTCATTCGACCTCGGAGAACCGCGCGTTATAAAGCCTTCTCTCCTGTTGTACACATTGTCGCGCGAAACCCCATCGACTCGACAATACCGTTCACCACGTCATTCGCGTTTGCACTTTCTAAATCCGCTTACTTTCGTAACCGTCAAATATCGCGCGGCTTTTATATTCTACGCTCGGGTTTATATATATATACATATATAAGTACACAGGTACGCGCAGGCACCTGTCCAAGAAACCTACGAACAAATTACTATATCGAAAAACTCGAATCGATAGTTGATATACGTGTAAAAATAATGGAATGTGAAACATATTCACATCTCTAGAATATGTAGTCATGGTTGGATTAAAATTGTTATCAATATTTGAGTATATAGATACTTGTGATATGACAGCTATATAGACATTTTTGCTTGAAGCGGTGTTGCCAGATAGGCGAGTGGAAAAAAATTATGTATTTGTTTCAACAATTTATGAGATTAAATAAAGGAGTGTATATCATTTCATTTAAATGGTAACGGTCAAAGTGACTAGAAATTTTGAGTTTTTCGAATAAATTTTGTAAGTTAAAGGACTATAAATGTATTAAAAGGAATTGGAAAATCACAGTTTCCAATTCGTTTTTTTTTTTCCGAAATTATTTCATTTTCTAATCCTATTTGGTACGTTCTGAATATTACGTTCCTTTACGTTCCAATTCCATCAATCACCATGATACGAATAGTATCATTTTGTTTTAGTATAAGAAAATAATCAAGGAACGTATTATTTCGCATTATATCGAATTCAGTTCGATGTCGTAACATTTAGAATGCATTAAAACGAATTAGAAAAGAAAATAATTTAGTTGAATTCGTTCTGGGAAAGAAAGCGAATTAAAAATGGGCATTTTTTATTTTTGTCGTTCTAATCCGTTATCGTTTTCACTACATCTGCTTACATTTATTCGTACGAATTTTGTTTAATTTTTCGATCGATTTTGTTCGATTTTTCTCGGTAGTCGTTAAGATTTTACGTTGGAATGTATGTTGAAAATCGTTAATTTACACTTTTTAAAGTAGAGGTCCCTTTATTAATGCTATCGACACTTTAGATTCTTCGCAGAAGTAGATTTAATTACCGACCGAGAACGTACCGAGTTAAAAGTGTAAATTTAAAATTATTGAAGCTTTTACTTAAAATTTTGGAAATTAGACACTGTAAATTGTACAGATACGATCTCTCAAAAATCGTTTAATGTAATAATTTATAATCGGCAGGTAATGTATAATTTATATACATATACTATAATTCATATTAATAAGTTTTTGTCGGTGTGTCAAATGAATAAATAAATAATGTGTGTCGCGACCTTTCGATGACATAACACCATTGTCAAGCTTATAAGATCTTAAATTTATATTACTAGTCCTAATCTATATAGAATTTATTGTGTACTCTTCCACTATCGAGAAACAATTTTTTATTAAATAGACCTATCTTTGATAGTCGTAATCAGTCTATTATAAACTGTATGTAAATTATTAGTATCTTCTTTCCTATTTAATGCGTTATTTTGTCATTTAATATGTATCTTTTCAGAAAGGAGTCTGCCATAATAATTAGATTCCTTATCCTACTGATATGATTAATAAATACATTAAAAAAAGAATTAGTTCTTATAGCAACACAATTAAGAATAATATACAGAATTTAAAAAACTATAATTATATCGTACGTAGGTTTTTATGAATCTATCAAGCGTAAAATGAAAGCATACAACATTAACACGGTTCCTAAGATTAATAATAACTTTAAGCAAATTATTAAAAAAAGAAAAGATAAGACAGGCAAAATAGAACAGATTAATATTATTTACAAGATTAATTGTTCTGATTGTGATGCATCGTATGTAGGAGAAACCAAAAGAAAATTAAATGTTAGATTAAAAGAACATCAGAACAATATTAATAAACCGTCTCAAAAAATCATCACAGAACATATTAATAGTAAACAGTATGGATTGGACAGGCATTACAATCATGGATAAGGAATCTAATTATTATGACAGACTCTTTTCTGAAATGATACATATTAAATTACAAAATAACTCATTAAATAGAAAAGAAGATACTAATAATTTACATACAGTTTATAATATACTGATTAAGACTATCAAAGATAGGTCTATTTAATGAAAAATTGTTATACTTTGAATACTAAAAATTTTAATACTTATATATACTATATTGACATACTAGGGGTGATAAAAAACTAAAAAATTGTGATTAAAAACTCCAAATTTTGTGTGTTAGGTAAAGTATTACGGGCTATACCAGTTTTGGCTCGGAAATTGAAAAAAATCTTAACAGTGTAAGCGGTTAATGAAGAAAAATAAAATTTAAAGTTTTTTTATTTTTTCCGAACTCAATTTTCAATCAATGTCACTGCGGTAATTTTTAAGTGATCGTATGTAATTTGTAAAATTACAGTACTGCAGCAGCCCAAATGTTGAAACTGTAAGGCAGTGCGTATATTCTACAACATTTGTGATTTGAAATTCAAACATACAAACGTGTATAATAATATTCTTGTAAATACGCATATTAATCATTTACGCGCATAATAATAATAATAATAATAATAATAATAATAATAATAATCGGTTTTTGAGATCCGAACATTGATTACCGAAGAGTTACTTAGATTTTGGGCGACCACTATAAATTCCAGGCTTGGATTACTTTCTCTGTATTTTTAGATTATTTTCTCTTCAAATTTCGTTTCTTATTTTTGCCCTCGTCTATTGTACAGTTATATTTATAATGCGACATACTATATTTTTTTACTTGTTTAATACGATATTATTACTGAAGTGTATATATATATGTGTAAAATGGTGCGTTATTAGCATGTCGAGTATTATTAAATATTATATTAAATCTTATCAATTCTATGTACTGAAATCTTCGTAAAATGAAACGCATACCGTGAAATTTCCTCGAAGCACGTGTGCTTTTTTACTGCGATATCCCAACCATATAGCTGCAGACCTGATCCACTCTCCCTTTAGCGGCGTTGCCAGATCGTGGCATGATATTGACGATATTATCCGTGGCCGTTTTCCAGATGTATTTCAGAGATTTCATTGTACAGTAACCGTTATAATATTGTTAACAATAATAATAATTATTATTATTATTATTATATTGCATGAGGAGGTACTGACAAATAAATGTAAACATGTTTTTTTTAATAAGCATATATATAGGAACATATATATTATATATAAAAATTCGTCTATATATTAAAAAATTGATAAGATCTATATAATTTTGCCTTTACGTAATTAATCTGCTTCGTTGTTTTATAATTTAAGGTTTATTGCTACGATTTCACGCATAAAATGCTTTTAACGTTGGAAAATGTCGTTATAATCGATGTGTTTTAGTATTTTGTATAAATGAGACATATTCCGTAGACTTTGTTCAGTATATACATTCGAACAAATAAGGTCCGAGCGACATAATTTCTCACATTTCTTCGCGGTTCTGATGCTTTCACAATTCCAGAAGAACAAAAATGTAATAGACAAAGGGAGTAAATATTGTTCAAGGATGAGATTGAGAAGAGTTTAAAGATGGAGATTTTTTTTAAGTATATATTGAATGAAGAAATGTTATATCCCGCCTGCAACGTGTCATCTATACCTAAATCCTAGAGACGGTGAAGGAATTCAAAAAAACAAATATTTGAAAACGTCAATAATCAATAAAACTGTCAGTTTCAGCTGAGAATCATTTTTAAAATTACGAAGATCATTGACCTTCGAACGTTTCAAAATGAAAACTCGTAAATGTGGGGTATTACGCTCTGACCATATATATACAGGCAGATGATATTTTGTGAAAAAAAAATTTATTGGTTTTTAGGATCTTAAGATCTTACGATTCTAAGAACTAATGAGAACTGTTTTATATAAAATATTATTAAATCGACGATCAATTAAAATTTAATTTATATCTTAAACATTTTATAAAGATTTAATGAATTATATAATGTATTTTTATTCATTTTTGTAAACTTTTTGAAAAATGAGCATTTTGTAAACTCCGATCTTCGACCTGTAGAGTATACTCGTTAGGTCTTCCTTTGTGCCTAAATAATCAGACATCGTGGCAGTTTTCTGGCGGCCATATTGCTGAAAACTACGACTATATAAGAAGTATTCCCTTTATGCTGAATCCGTTCCAGTCAGCATTGGTAAAAAAGAGGACGCAATGTGGTCATAAAGTGCTCTTTAAGTCCTGTTATGCGCCGATTTCGGAGTTCTTTTTTAAAAATAGTCTTTAAGAGCTCTTAAAGATCGGCAGTCGACTTTTTTGGAAAAAATGTAAAGCGAAGTATTAAGAATTTGAATATATTGAAGTGAAATATATTGAAAAGTGTGAATTTAGAAGCAAAGGAAAATTTATCAAATTTAGAAATAATGGCGAACGATAATCATTTAATTAAGTACAGTATTAGGGATGTATTTGTTTGAGTCGTCATCAGATGATTCCGACATCAAAAATGATAATGATGATGTTTATTTAACTTGTAAATATTACAAACAATGTACCAATATTGCCATAATTTCAGCACGTATAAAACAATAGTTGATTATATTTTGAATTTAATAATAAGAAAACCTGTAACAACACCATTCTTGAAAATATAAGGAAAAGATCCAATATACCACCTTGCAAACAATTATTAATTACATTACGTAAATTTGCAAAAACATCGATTGACGACAACCACAATATTGTAACTAAATATTCATAATTTTTATACATTATTTTTGAGTATATATAATAACGTGCGGTAAATACTCAAAATGCTCATTTTTAGTGCGCAAAGTGAATTTTTCGCATCGAGTGTATCGAACAGATATGATGCGAGTCACAATTGTTAAAAAGAATGTCGAACCATTTATATATATGTAAGTATGTATTGTCGCACATCTTATTTATCTCCGAATGTACCGCAATGAATATACATGTGCTTCATTATCCGCCATTTTATAGTCCCGATTATCTTTCCGCCATTTCTGCATCTTAGATTATTTCCGCCGCAATCACGGTGCCTTCGCTATGAATTTAAATTCGTATTCTGGCACCGAGCCAGTTTTATTTATTTATTTTTTCTTTTTTTTTTTTTGTGTGAAGTCGAGTTCCTTTTACCCCGCGTCGACGCTACCTGGCATGCAAATTTGTGAATGTGCAAATACTCTTACGATATTCTGAAGTTATACTTTGAAACTTTTGAGCCAACGTAAGGCGAACGCTTATTTAAATATTAGATTTCTACTGTAAACGCTGTTAATAATAATAATATATTTTGTGGCCTTGTTGATAAACTGATTTTTCGAGATTTGTAAAACATTGTATTGATCTCGCTCTGTTTCGCGAGTCGTTTCTTATTGTTATATTATTGCAGAATTATAAAATAATCTTGGTTTTGAGATGATTTTGTCTCGAAAATGCTTGTCGATATAATGAAAGAATAAAAGTACATCATTTAGTTGACTTTAACACTTCATGTATATTTCGTGGGGAATTTTGGCCTTTCAATATGGGCAAAACTACGATATGTTTGTTTAATATGCTAAAAAATATGCTCATTTCTAGTAATCATTATAGAAATGTCTCATTCTTGTTCTATATTGTCGAAATTGTGCTTATACTGGCTTGTCGTTGTTTCGACCTTGTCTCGATCTCGTTTCTATCTTCTCTCGATCTTTCTGTCATCTTGTATCGATATTGAATATAAACCGAGATGAGATCAAGGTTAATATTGTGACCTTAAGACACTATCAAGAAATAACTGACGATTATCTAACGAATAAACGATCACACTGAAGGATAAAATCAGTAAACTACCTGCTTTAGATGTATATAATAACTTCTTCGAGTAATTGCGAAATGTTATTCTTTAAAAATATTACATACCATGACATCTGTGGTGCAATAAATGTATACAAAAAGAATATTCCTATCATTAATACAATAAAAAATGACTTAATTTTATATCAACGAATAAGTACCTACCAGACATGATACGTAAGTTTTACGTAGATAAGTAAAACAGATGCAACTACAGATAGACTATTTTCAGAAATCGATATAATGATTCGTTAATAAGTGCTATAAAAAGTAAATCTTCTCGTGATAATTTTAAAAGAACCGAGGAGTTTTAACGTAACTAGAAACGAGATCTAGCTTTAAAGAAGAAAATAATTTCTTAAAGATGTTTCGAATCACAAAGAATTCCGTACTTCAGTCTTCCACAAGAGTATCTTTATGTGTTTCTATGGAAGCATCAATAACCTCTGCATCTTCTTGTTTACTTCCTAGTATTTCATGTATTTAGAAGAATACATCTGTATATATGTACGTGTATATAGTGACGGTTTCTAAATTATGGAACCAGAAAACAATGCCGTTATAGAAAAAAGAAATATATATATATATATATATTTGAAGTGAGATTTATGTGAAAATAAATCTTACGTTAATGTATTGATCACTTTGTCTATTTCGAGAAAGTAATGCTGGTTCGGAAGTGACACATTTTTCGAGTCCAATTGATACTTGGCGCACAATGCTTGAGTCAGATCTTCGGAACGAAATATATGCGTGTTATACAGTATCTTGTACGTGCTATACATATATTCATACATACATGCATGCTCCCAAGAAAATGACGTCATTTTTCCTTATATATTTTACAAATTGCTGTAATATTGTTTCTATGACCATAATCGAATAACTCAATTTTTACACAATTTCGTATATTTATTCTGTTTTACGATTAATAATGATGAAGGGAACACCATAAAAAATGAAAAAACGACGAAAATCAGCGCAAAAAAAATAGAATATAGGACCATGGAATGAATTAACGAATTGTTAATCAATTATTTCATGTAAACACGAACGGAATGTTAACGTATTGAATGGATTGAAATGTATTTATTCAGTCGGAATACTTCGTATGAATCATGTAATATAATATTATGTGTTTAAAATAAAGAAGGAACATTTAGAATCCGATAAGGTGGATTGAAGGAATGACATAATGGCATTATTATGATGATAATGACATTAATTTATTAATTATGAATTCATTAATTTATTCAAATGACATAAGAAAAGTAAATGATGTCTTGAGGCAATTCAATAAACTGAATAAATCAATTGGAATTTATGAATATCACATCGGAATCGAAGCAATGGAGTGAATCCAATTTATATAAAGAATGTAGTAAATTGATAAAACGATTGAATCGAATAAATCGAATTAATTCAATAAATCAATTGCACCAACGAAAAAAAAACACACGAACCAAACGATATAAAACAAATATCGTGATAGAATTCAAAGCAATCCAATTCTTTCAAAGACCACAGTGAATTGTTAAAAAGATTAATGCAAATAAATCGTCGTCGGACGGATTCGATTGATTTCACAAATTCGAACAAATTGTACGAATCGAATCAATCATAAAGACCAAATTAACCGCAAGAATCGCAGGAATCCGCTGAAATTAAAGAATATCAAATTGGGAAGATTGAGATCGAAGAAATCAATATTGAATTAATACGATTCAAAGAATGAACTGGGTTGGAAATACAATTGAATTGAATAAATCGAATTAATTCAATAAATTATTTGCACCAAAAAGTGTGATTAATATAGAGACATAAATTAATTACATATAGTACCGATTGACGTTAAAGAAGTCAAACGAATGGATTTGAAGATTTCGTTGAATTTGAACAATGAAAAATTGTAGTAGAATAAATGAGTTGAATAATTCTTATGAGAATTAAATAATGTGAACGAATTTGTTTCAACATTTGACTTACACGTAAATGGTCAAAATTTGTCGATTTTTTCGAAACAAACAAAATTCCACTAAATTTTACTAAATCGGATAAAGTAATTAAATTAAAGGCTACTCTAATTTACTAATTGATCTAAGATTTATACCAATTGAATTGTTCAATTAATCCTTGCTAATTTTTACTCATTTTTAATCAAAAACTAAAACCAATTAAATGCATTGTGAATTTTTCAATTATGACTGATTTCCTAGAACTGATTAAAAATTGCCAAAGGTTTACTTTCTTATGCTTTTGTGCACTTTCGTATATTTCACCCTTCAGAGATAATGTAATGGTTATCATAACAAATTCTCCATTCTATAAGAGTATATTAGATTTATGTATATAGCCTTTATGTCTCAATTTTCATTTTTCTCATAACAATAATCAACGACTAAAGTTTGGCCAATATGATGAAAATTCTTTGTAATTAATGATATATCAAGCAAAACCTAATGTCTTGTACGTATCAGGTTAAAAAATGGGTCTGGATTTTTGTAATCCTGTAAAAGCGTGGAAATCATAGCAAGCGCTACTGAAGGTAGCCGTAAATTATCCAACGAGTCAAGAAGGAAACATTTCTCGAGGGATTTCAGCGGATACCCTATATACTATTCCTCGAAAGAAAATTATCTATGCGTGCCTCCGTACATCTGGCAATTTCCAATATCAAATCGTTTCAAAGATCTCTCTTATAGCCGAACAAACTCGGGCGTAAGAATTAATTATCGGATACAAAATAAGAAAGTCGTAGGTATATAAAAAAAATGTAATTTTGACTAATTTTCCTTATGGAATCGTATGGATGAATGGTAAAATGTAACATAAAAAATATATACATTCAAAAAAATAAAATTCATTAATGTTTGATCTAAGAATGTCCCGTTTTCGAACCTTGTCTCGAAATGGTAAATGCGGAACTTGGTATTTTCCCGAGTCATCCTTATCATCTTGTACTCTCTTTAACCTCACTGAAGTCATCAGCTGATACTGGACATTATCTCTGGAATTTTTGCCGTGTCTTCGGTGATATATAGTATCGCGCGCGGCAATTAACATACTGGGTGTACAAAAAGTCCCGGGGCGGCCGAATAACTTGGGAGAATTCAAACTTGGAAAAACGCCAACGTCATTCGATATTTTAAAAAAGCTATCTTATAAGGAGGGTTCCGATCTTCTATCCCCCGGGAGTTACGGGGGGATAAAAATCTTAAATTTCGACATATGGGATGGGGCACGTTTGAAAGGTCTTTTCGAGACGAATTCAAATCAATTGATACGAACTCGTCACAGAGGACGCTGTGGTTACTTATCTTATATGTATATATTTTATATATGGTAGGGATTTTTAAAAATATTAAATGTTGAGGAAACATTCTACAAACAAAAAGAGAGAAGAATTTAAAGGAGAGGGACAAAAAATGCACAGAATAAAAAAATAATTGCTCGCGCGAGTTATGTAATAGCTTCCGGTCAATGACTAAATTGTCGCTATATGGTCCAGGTTGTTACCAGCGAACGAAATGGCATGCGCCAGATATTTAAGGCACAAACTTTCACAAGACGTTTGTACGTGATAACAGGAAAAATTGACGTTTTTCATTAATCATTTGTCGATCATTTACAAATTGGAGTTTAATTAACTACGTGAAACAGTTTTTTCCTCCAGAGTCGATAAAAAAAAAATGAAAATTCGATTTTATTTTATCATGAAATTATCCAGATAATAAGAATGTCTATTTACGCCTAAATAATAAACAAATGTAATGAAAAAGTGTAGTGTCTAATTTATAATTCTGAGTTGCTCCAATTAATTGGAGTCTCTTGATTGTGAAAACTCTCGAAAATCATTTTTATAACAAACAAGGTTTATAATCGTTGTAAATTATGTGTCAATTGAACAAAAAAATATTGAAAAATATAATGTTCCGGTTTCGACATTTAAAAAAAAAACAAAAAATACCTATAAAATATCTAATTAACTAAATTCCATCTCGTTAAATATACAGGGTGGTCCGTTTTAATCTATCGGTATCTCGGAAATCGATATCGGATGAATATCTCGGAATGTACGCATCTGATTGAAAAGGTAGAAATGAAAAATTTCTTTGCTTCAATGGGGGACATCCTGGCATACTCGACCCCCATCCTCATATGGGTTAAAATTAATTTTTTTCAAATGTATTCAGCCACAGAATTGTAATTTGCAGCCCACGATGTGTATTCCTGGAGTTTGGTATCATTGGATGTTCCCCAAACAAATTTGAGATATACGCATCGATAGATTAAAACGGACCACCCGGTATATCAATTTTCTTAATATGTATAGAATATTAATGTATAATTTATAATAGAAATTAATCAATGCTCATAATCAACATTTCAAAAACAAATCAATGCCGAAATAAAAAAAAAACAAACCTCATATTCGGCAGAGAAATGGTGAAATCTCGTCGGTGAGCATTTGGAAAATCAAATTATAAGAAGGCAGAAAGTCGCCGAGAGTGATTTATTGGAGAATTAAGGCAACGAGTTCAGGAAACCTTTTCACGGCGTGAACTTTTCATATATGTTTGCAACCGACCTATCGCGTGTAAGAAATCGTACCGGATGACATCAGTGCGGTCGCAACGAGGCAGATAAAAAAGTGGATAAAAGTTAAATGAAAAAACAGGGATTGAAGAAAATCTACATGTCTGTGGACTGTACGTCGTATCATATACACACGGAAACTTCAATATGCGAATGGGTAAGGACTTGATATATGGGACAATAAAGAAGGACAGACGGATTCAAAGAGAACGACGCCGAGAAAAGAAACAAATTTAAGAAAATGAATGAAAGACTAAGGAGATGAAACGAAAAAAAAACGATTTGCCTAAAAATATTGTTGAAAGGACTGCATGAATATATATATGCTTTCAAGTTATATATGAAGTGTTTAAAGTATAAAAAGCGTCGGGTGGCCTTGGATCTAGAGAAGAAGCAAAAAAGAAAAAAATGATACCCACGTGCATATGGGCCCGATGGTGGAAACTTCCAGAATACTCTGTAAAGTAGTATATATATATATTATATACAAAAAAGTATTCAATCGAATTCTTATGAGTAATTAGTTAAATTGTAAGATTGAATAAATTTAAGGGATAAGGAATCGTATAAATCGAAGGAATCTAGTGAATCTATGATGTTTCAAATAAGCTTATAAATCATCATGTAATTCGTATAAATTAAATATATGTAAAATATAGAAAATAAATTCACTTGTTTTACTGCTGTGAATGACTAGTCGGAAAATGTTTATTTTTAATGTTTGCGGACAATATGTTGACATAATGTTGAATGTTAAACATATGTTAAATTATTCCAAACTCCTTTTAAAATCATCTTCTTATGTCTCTTTTCTTCAAGTTTACATATTTCATGAAGGTAAAAATATAAGTTCGCTAAAAATCTAACGCATATCTTTTCAGCCCAGTTTTCTTTTAAGACGACGGTTTGTGAGTTCTCACTGATGTCACTCAGTTCCAATGGCAGAAATAGAAAAAGGAAAATGACGAAGAAGAATTCCCAGCAAACAATCACAGAAGTTATGTCACAATTATGTAACAGTTACAGTCACAATCACTGTTATGTAACTGTGCCAATTTTGAGACGACATTTTAATGTAACTGTTACATAATTGTGACATAACTTCTGTGATTGTTTGCTGGGTTTAGAATTGGAAATGTAATGATTTCTTTTTTATAATTTTTTTTATTCATCAATCTTATTAACATTAAAATTAAAACCATTTCAATGTGACTAGTCTAGTCCGATAAAAATTCTCTACATATCTGATAATTATCAGATTTAAATAACGATTTATATCACTGATTCCTTTAAATTAAATTTAATCTTGAGATTTTAAGGCATGGAATGAGAAAAGAGTTAAAACGTGTCATATTAAAATGTTACACCTACACAGAAACGGCCTCCTGTGAAAGAATTACGCAGCGCTGAATAAGCGAATTTACGAAAGTATACATCGGCTCACATTCGTTCAACGAAATCCATTCTTGGTGTAAATGAACTTATACTGAATAGTTTCAATATGCGGCGGCATATCGCATGAAGGGTTCTGTATTACTGACCACATTTGTACGAAAATCGGACAAATTGATTAATTACTTGATTATAGAATATTTTAATAACAGAAATTTTTGAGAATTCTTCTATATACAGAAAAAATCTTAAAGTAGATGAAAAAGAATTCAAAAGTTAGGAATCCAAATTCAGAAACCTACTCATGAATTCTTTCCTATTCATGCCATTGTTAAGGAATTGGAAGGAATTCATATTTATAACCCGGAATTCGGATACTTGACGTTTGAATTCTTCTTCGTTTACTGGGAAAGACAAGTATCAGCGACCTCTGGTGTACTATGCACGCAACATACGAAAAAGTAAAAGACACACATATATATGTACCTAACATTCACGAAATAATTTGTCTGGCAATATTTGTAAATTACTGATCAAATGGAGTCAATCAGAGGTCTGACAACAGATTTAATAGAAACGAATTTAGTCGACCTTTTTCAAAATGTAACAATTATAGTGAAGTACTCATTTATAGTGAAAATTTTTGCAAATTCTGCGATAAATAATAATCAAAAATTAAAATTTTCAAAATTCAAATTTATCTCGAGAATAATAAAAGATATTGCATTACAATTTTAAATTTCTTAAATATCTCGAGTAAAGGAGTGAGGGGGCATACAAAATATAACATTTTCATGGTTGTTACAAGAGGGGTTTACATCAAACCGATTTCTAAACTCCTCGAATCAGATCTTTTAATTTTGAAAAAGTGAAATTTTGCCATTCAAAATTATATACAGAATCCACACGTATAAATGAATTTGAATACACGGTATTCGTTTTAATACATATGTATCCGTTGTTGGTTCTAGTTTGGCGAATTTAGTTCGATCTCGTTTTGGATTTAAATTGGAAAATTGAAAATATAATACTTTTTTTTATCGATTAAAATATTGCAAGTATATAATATACAAACGAATAAAAGGTTTCATTTTATATTATTAAAAATGTTGACGTTAATATTCAAAGTGTTCGCATGCGAAAATGAATGCAACATTAAAAAACGGAACATTAATGTTATACAGCACTAGGTGCGACTGCAATTTTCGACAAAAAATATTAAAGATGAAATGCAGACCATTAACGTATACAGACGAGCTCGTAAAATGGCTTGTTTACTGCACTGTCGCATTACGTACAAGTCGTTAACGGAAAAACGAATGGCTTTAATGTAGAATAAAACAATTCGAAAGTCACCATAACGAAGGCCAACTATGATTTTCCTGCGAATAAAAGAAAAATCCGGTATCGTGACGTAGAAGGTGTGTGTCGGATCGGATCAATCTCTGTCTGCAACATTGGAAACCGACGAGCAACATAGTTAAAATCGATTACGTAACGACCGATGCTGAGGCCTCCTCATCTATATAGCCATTACGTGTTCTGCTGCTGCCAAGGATGATGCGGGATTTTAAATCCTTTTCTTTAATGTTCGCATTCGCGACTCACCTGTGCTCTTGTCTTTCAATATACGACGAGAAAGTAAAATCCGACTTTAAATCTAATTCATATCAACACCGTAGATAATGGAACCGTGAAAATTATGTTAATATATATTAAATTATTAACATAATTTAACAAATTATCATTATCATATTCAAAAAAATAACAAATCCGATCGAGAGCAAAACATTGGAAAAATTCCGCTAAATACAATTTCAATCGGTTGATTTCGTACATCTTTTTTTAGAATTAGGTTTAGGTGGAATTCAACTGTAAAATAGATAAAACTTTTAATCATTGAATAAATTCATTGAATTAAATACAAAAAGTCAATTGATCAAATATGATATTGATAATAATAATAAATGATAATAAACGACTTTTCATTGAGCCAAAAATTAATTATTTAATTAATCGAGCTTCATATAATTAAGCTAAATTAAGTACAGTTATGAATGAACCAGTATTCAAAAATGGATTTAGGTGCATGTATAATTCAATGCATTCCAATACATTTCTATTCATCTCAATTCTATATTTCTCTCTCAATTTTTAGGATTCATTGCGTTTTTAATTTATTGCATTTGAATGCATCATTGTATACACATTTAAAATTGTAAGAAATTTTCATTTTTATAGATTGAAATATTTTTAAAATAATTGAAAAATATTCTCTACTTTATAAAATTTCATATTTTATTATTAAAAGTTTTGTATCTAATTCAACGGTATTATTTTTTATTTATAAAATTGGATTGAAGTGCATTCATATTTGAAATAAATTATTTTTTGGATTTGAAAATTTTCGACAAACTATGGATTAAAATACTTTTTTATTTGTTCCAGTCATTTCGTATGAATCGAGATCGATGGAAAAAAGGAATTAAAGACAAAAAAAAATCATACGAATCTAATGATTCAAATAAAAAAAAAGAAAAAAAAAGAAAATGATAAAATTGATGGAGTGATCACTTGCATCAGAGGTCGATTGAATAGACTAATGGAAAATAGTTAGAAAAGATAATTCAAACAGTGAATAAAAATAAATCAATGATTAAATTCGAGTAATAAATGAAGTTATCCGATTTAACAAAATCAAAAAAATTCAGAAACTGATTAAATCAATTTAACAATAAATCAAAATATTTTCAGACTGGTAATAAAAAAACCTAACCTGTATTTTTTTATTGGTCAATTGCTTTTGAGAAATTTTTCGCAAATGACATTTATGAATAGCATTTTTTTTATTTCTTAATTTGATTTTAAAGAATATCGAACTTGTTAAAAAATACATTTCACATTATAAGCATTTTCACTGTCAAACTGTTATATATACTCATCGCCAAATTAACGCGCAAAAAAAAAAAGACATTCAACTTCTCAATCGAAGTTACCATTTTTATATGCCTGGGTCAGGCTGTAAAACAGCATTGTGCTGTGTCTCGCCCTTTGTTCATCTTTAATCTTGGACAATAAAGACGTTTATTATTATTATTATTATTATAATGTACTTCAAAGGCAACTATACAGATATACATATATTATCTGCAGAAGCGATCATGCCCGACTAAGAAGCGGAATGTCTCCTCTTTAATTTACACCTTTTTATTTCTGTGCGTTAATTTGACGATGAGATATTTACTTTTTAAAAGTCTGCAGGTGTGTTCTCATCATACTTTTCAGCATTACTGTAGATGTCGAGAAAAAATTAATTTTTATTTTGGATGCTGAAAAAACTCCCCCGCATTAGATATAAAAATAAACATTAATCAAAATGTTTTTGTCGCAAGAAGCCTAGAAGAGCGGTATAAGGAGAGGAGCATTATACAAAAGGGGTTTTATAAGGGTGCCATATAATAAAGATGGATGTAAGGGACCCTAAAAAGTCTTCGTTTCGGGTAAATTGAAGGTATCCCACTAATCAAAATGACCGGAATAATTGACAAATGGAGTACATCAAATGATTTCGACTGAAAGAATACATCATGAATTAAGAATCATCAACGGAATTGAATATAGTTTTAAAGCATCCAGATGTATGCAAGGAATTGTGAATTCGAAACAATCATTTCCCGATGAACATCTATCTCTTTTAAAGCTGTATTTAACAAACTTCAATTTTAATCTCAATAATTGAAACGTCTTTAAGACTGCCAAAGCGTCCAGAAGACACGAAACGTTATATAACCACATGACTTTTTAAATGAACTCCCAGGCTCATCATTAGATGACATATCGGAAGGAATATGAAGAAACAGGTATATCGTTTCAATCCAAAAGTTTTTCAAGAGGTCGACTGATTCAGCCCGAAGGCCAACATCGACGATTATATTGTACATCCGCTCACGAGCAGCTGCGAAAAGGTGGAAGGTGAAGATGAAGTGGAAGCGAAGAACGACAAATTATAAGAAGCAAAAGAGACGTAGTAGAGTAGGTCTGTCCCTCGCCAGGAGGATCATCTTCCTCCTTCCCTTCGACGGAGATATATACATTATTTGCCCTAACTTTCACCCTCGTTCGGGCGAGATATTCAAGATGGCGTCCCAGGCGCAAAAGCCCGTGGGGGTGCACAGACCACGCCCCGCTCAAGGCACACCACGGGGTTCTCTCTTATATATATCTAGACGAGATGATCACGGCTGCTTCGATATATATCCGCGAAAAAGAAGCGAAAGGAAAACGACGAAAACGAGAAAACTATGGGATCTGGTCGTTTAGGTGTATATATATATATGGTACGTGCCGAGGCGCTAATTTAGAACACCAGTGCAACGCGCCAAGGGCGCATCCAAGGACGAAACTTGGCTTTAAAAAGAAGGCCTGTTGTGGCGCCGTCTTTCAAACATTCCTATTCAAGGAATCTTTAAATTGCGGAAATCCGTATAACCGTGTTATTTCGAACGTTTCAGTCAGATTTTCATTCAAATCTCACAATAGCTCTCTTCGAGCTGTAAAGAAGTTTTTAAATGCGTGTTTCGCACAAAAAAAAGAATCTGTGAAATACATCAATATTAGGTATTTCCTGAAGATCGTTTTTAAAGTCACATTTACCAACCGAGTATCCTCACTTTACATGCGGTCGGTTATGCAGATTTTTTCTTTATCGAGTTTATGGTGTATCCCTACTAGCAATCCGACCAACTATACACCGACTTTAAACCGACTGTAAACCGTCTGGTTGGTTTTTGACTCTGTTCCAACTATCAAATTCGTACTTTCGACTATTAACCATCTATAGATTAATTAAAAATAAGACGAATATATAAAATTGTAGTCGGTTAATAGTCGAAAGTACAAATTTGATAGTTGGAACAGAGTCAAAAACCAACCAGACGGTTTAGAGTCGGTTTACAGTCAGTCTATAGTTGATCCGGATTGCTAGGGATGCCGTAAGGGTTATGTCAGGTTGGGATTGATGTTTCCTGCCCAAATAGCACAAGTGTCTATTGTTATTTGCTACGTTCGTTGTCTTCATCATGAATATATAATCGCTTTCACCAACTTCCCAGCAAGCACAAAAGTAACGGGTACATTACAACTATGTAACATTTATGTAACAAGTAACAATTTCATAAAATGAGTATTACATTTTACCGTTACTATTTGTGTTTGAAGGGTTAGGTTAGTACTGCATACCCCATCTGTTCCTTATTGATGACGGCGGATCGAAATAATAGCTAACGATAATACTTCACGAAGATTGGATCCACAATTTTACACTAAGTCTCTGAAGGTAATAACTTATGTACTGAGGTACTTCCTACATATGCTTCCTTTGAAGAACTTAGAACTAAAAAAAAACAAATGGTTTTCCTATTCTTTTTTTATGTTTGTTGAATTTGAATTGAAGTGTTGATGGTGCACCGATGACAATATAGCACGACAATCTTGGAGATCCTGATTCATTTAAGTATACAAATGTACAAATGGTGTAACTCTACTGAAGTACGCTAGGAATGTGATAAAACTGTAACTAGTTGCATGTAAAACATACAGAACCAAATTACCAAATGTAAATTTTTGTAAATTGACAAGAGCACACGTCCATCTTTAAAACATCACTTTCGTTTTAGTGAACACTGGAAGCATATTGTATTCGTCAGGCCATTACATTTTTCGTCATGACCAGTCAATCATTGCCGTCATCGACATTAATATCATCATCGCCACCATTTTTAACGTCATCATCAACGCATTAATTATCATGAATATCATTATCATTATTATTGCTTTCATTAGCCATTGTTGTTATTATTGCTTCTATTATCAATTTAAAGAACAGAAAATAAAAATTTACTACACCTTTACTATGAAATAATGTGATAATACCGAAAGCGATTGCACGCTGGCAGAAATCGTAATACAGATAAAGAGAGTAGCAAGCAAGATATTTTTGCTAATAATTCACCAATAGAAAATTCTAAGAAATGAAACTTGACCGAGAGCCTCCCGTTCAGATTGCGTGCAACTTGCCAGGAATTCATCTATATATATCGGGTTTGAGCAGAATGTTGAACCGAAAGCAAAACCCGATGTCGAATAATCTTTTGTCTTCATCCGTCGCATCAAGAAAAAATATGATCTACAAATGTATTTTATTGTAGCTTTTGGCTCAAAGAATCCCGAATGGTTCAAACGTTGAACAAATATCCAACATGGCTTCGTGTTGCATCAATGTATTTAAATTGTTGGGTTCGATTTACTATTTTGTTAATAATATTAAATCATATATAAACACTGTCTATAACTTTATGTCCCAATTAGATTAGACGTCTACGAAATGTGTCACCAAAGTCGTTAGGACCAAATTTGTCGGTATAGAATCCACCCATCCCGTTTTAACACTTTCTATTTCGATCAATTTAGCGTGAACATCATAAACAGTTTACGTTTAATGAACCACACCGACTTGACACTTATTTCCACCTGTTTAGACACTGAGTGTTCAAACGACTGGATATATCCCTGACCCTATGTACACTATTCTCAAAGTAATTAAACCCATAGACAAAGTTTATACTGTTATCAAGTCCAGTCTAGGGCTGCTTTTGCAGCATCACTGATGGGTCATCAGCGAGAATATCCTGCTCCACAGGCCAACACCGATGTACGCGTGTATGCAGCTAAAATTATTCGCAGCACACCTTTCGGCGTTCCAATTCTGCAGTTTAACAATTCCACAAATATGCAAACTATATTTTCTCTCCAGCTAGAAAAGCACACTTGAAACTGCATCAGACGAAAAGAGCAGTAACAATGAAATTACGCGCACGTGTTGAAAATTGTTTTGAAATCAGGTCAGTCGCTAATTCAACAAACAGAAGTCAAATATTTCAGTGCTCTTGAGCCGCTTTGGAATTTCAAAATCTCGCGAAGAATTCAAAACATCTTTCAGTTTGAAAATTAATTTTCCCAAATGAAGTCCAACGTAGGTCCAGTTGTCACTAGCCAAGACGTACAATGGACGTATACAATAGACGCGCAATTGATGTATGATAGATATAAAAGTAGGTTTTATAATGGACAAAAATTGGTCGTGTGAGTCGTGAAGTCTATTACTGGTACATATCTGGACATCCAATGTTCGTTTGGCCCATGGACGAATCATGGACGACCAGTGACAATTGTTTACGTTTATGTTTATTACACATTCTATTTTCAATCTTTCATGTGCGTTAATGAACCTAACAGTAGCAGCCCAATCTATAAACTTTCATATTTTTGAACCGTATGAACGAAAAGATTTCAGACTGTCGTATATATATAAAGTAATATATAATATTATCCAAAGAACTCCTGGATGAAAGAACGTCATACTTTGAAATGATAGAGTTCTAACAAATTCAACAATGTGTAGTTAGAATATTATACTCTCGATCGTGATCAAGGAATGCGCAAGTATTTGCATTATAGCGGCAAGGTTACGTCAATGTTGCGTCGAAGAGGAATACGAAGAAGAGCGAGGAGAAAGGGAGTTGGTATTTCCGGTATGGCGGTATGGCACTAGCTGTTTTGGCAGGCCTGATAGCGACATGCGCGCTGCAGCTAGCATATAGTCTCTAACCACCTAGAGGTTCGCCTTGATCCCTCGACTAGCCGGTGGGATACGTGGATTATCCATTACGTAAGCAACGCGAAAGAACGAGTTATCAATCTCACACTTCAGGTGCAATGCGAGAGCGCAGGAATGATTGTGTCTTTTTCTCTATATATATTGTTTATAGATACATGTGTGCATGCTAGAAGGATGTCTTTCATGTTGATAAAAACTTTCTTGGAAAATCTGAAGTCTTCCATACTCAGCATTTTTCAAGATGAATATAGTACTACTTTAGAAAATACATTATTAATCCGCTTGTAGATGAGTAATTGTACGCAAAGATCACACAATGGGTTTCAAGTCCATAACACAGTCTTACACTAATTCTGTAATTTGGATGTGTCAATGCGTTTGGATTGGCAGTTAAGCGACATTGGATGCGTGAGCGTTATGCATCTTGGCATGTAACTTAAATCGATATTTTGGAGGTGCAACATGTTCAGATATCGATGAATGCAATTGTTACATTAAAAATTCTCAATTCTTGACTGGTTAAACATTAACGTAGAAAAAGACTAGAATTAGATCTGAACGAAATTCAAATTTCACCAAGTATTCAAATCAAGATCATATACATAAACACGTCTGGTAGAGATGTAGGTGGTTCTTTATAATCGTTGCTAATCAGTGTTGTATTTTCTTTACTTGACTGCACCTAAAAAGTGATTGACATGTATTCAATAGAAAGTATCGATCCAAGTGAGACTCTTGGGAACAAGATTCATGATTCCCATGACTTATTACCATCAGGAATTTCTCTAATTCAGGCAAAAATTACATCCCAGAAAAAAAGTTATCATCTGATTAGATCTGATTAGATCTGATCAGGACTGATCTAGTACTGTAATTTAGGTGATCTAACGTCTTATCGAATAGTGTACCTGTGTATTAGTTTCTGATTGATGCAACTCCAGCTCCATTGGACCAGGGATCCAAAGTGATTCTACCAAAATTGCTACAATCAGGTCAAGAATTGGATCGTCTTCGATATAAGTCTTGATATCAATTGCATATGATCAGATTATATCAGAAATGGTGAAATTGAATATAATTCATTGTCATTCTGATATCTGAAAGAATTATTTTAAAAATCATTCAACACGTGTCAATCTTCTTAATAGATTTAAAATACTTGTAATAGATTTAAAAAAACGTAATCAAATGCAGTTTTTAAAATATTCTTTTGAATTTAAAATTTGATGCATTTACCTGCAAATTCACCACGAGAATAAAAATAAGTGTGAAGAAAGTGAATTGAGGTCAGGTTTTATTTCGATACGCAGAATTCTGTGTTTATATAAATAGTTCTACATGCGGAATATTAATCATTATGGTATTCAACGCACGTGAGAATTATTGATATGTAATATTCGTTTAAAATTTAACTTACTAAACGTCACCGTGGCATCATGCATGAAATAGGTACGTGCCAAGTGATGATTCATCAAAGCTGCTTTAAGTTATGAGATAAAATGATATATTTAGGAATGCACCGAGAACCGGTACATCTTGCTTTAACCAATGGCAGCTCTTATTCGATGATTGGCAGATGCCCAGGGTTAACTGAAATAACTGACCTAGAGAAATGCAATATTTAATGGCTACTCTCGCAGTGACATCGATATATACTGTTTATAATTTTATATAAGTGGTGCAAATAAAGTGCAGTTTTAATTTCTATGAGCATTGTATTAAAGAATCGATACTTCAGTCTGACATTATATATATATATATATATATATATATATTTCATTCATAATGGCCGAATGCATCCCATATTTGTTAAAATTAGGTTATTCTATTTGTATAAAACTTGACGAAAAATAAATGATGTGATATAAAACTTACTTATTCAGAAAAAGTATGACAAATGGCATTTACAATTTTTAAAAAGTATAGAATAAATTGTAAACTTTTCTGGCTAAAATAATAATGAACGAAGTGGAATCCATTATGTACTTCTAATCAGATTATTTTATCAAAGGTTATTTTTTTTACAAGAAAATACAATCATATGAAGTTACTATTAGGGTTTAGATTATAAAGGACGCCACTTCACTACAATTTTGGTACTTCTATTGTTTTATTAATTGATATTTTTGTAAATTACAATTATAATTGGCCATAAATGGATTTAAAATTAAGTGGAAAAATAGTGAAAAAAAGCTTGGCGAAACAATTAAACAGCTTTTGGTGGAGAAAAGTTATCACACTATTATTGGCAAATTCATACGGCAGTGATAATGTGGCATGTAATGATCATCATTATTGTTATATCAATATAATTATCATTTTATTGTTATTGTTATTGTCAACAACGTTATCACAGTCCTTGTTGTCGTCAATTTTCTTAACACAATTATTATATCTCACTATTACCATAAACTGATGTATAAAAATAGTTACTTTGACTCCACCCCAGCAAGTACAATTTTAAACCGTTACAAAAATATTGGGTTGGCTCCAGTCTTTTTTTTTTTTTTTTTTTAACAAATCAAGGTCTTAAGAGATCAAAAAAACTTGCCCTATCAAGCTATATAGCAATAGATTAGGTGCTATGAACTTTAGGCAATCGAAATGAATTTGGTATATGACATTTTATGATATTAGTAAAGGCATGGTCATGTTAATCTTTTTTTTTTTTTATTTTATAACCAAAAACCATAGGTAATAAAGTTGGTCCATAAAGTTCCAGAATTTTCCATACACTCTTTCTAAAAAATATATCTAATCATTATACATTTATATAGCGAAACCTTAATGTCACCTGCTGTCATCAAGGGAGTCACTTGGTGTGCATACAGACATTGTAATGTGATCTTGATAAGCGCGAAAAGAACAGGGTTCCAACAAAGTTTTTCGCACCATACCGTGAAAAAGAACGAACCTTAATTACCCGACTCTTATCACGTTCCAGATCTTTTGATGAAACATTTAATTTCGGCATGCTGCATGTGGCACGAAACGATCCCGCGCAACGACGTGGAAATCTAACGCGATTGCAACTATTGAACTCTAAAATACACTTTTGAATGTTGGGAAAAATTATAGATGATGTAGGGAAATCGCCTATTAGTATGCGTCTAGTAAGTAATTAAAGAGTTACATGATCAAAAAATCAAGTCTTTGGTAGTCTACTTACACACTCCTCCAAAAGCATCGACAATTATTATAAAAGACACTTAAGAAACAAGGAGTGCAAAGGTCAATTAGTTCGAACGGCCCAAATGAGGTTGATCACATTGATGTTTTCATGACCAAACTTCATGGGTTGCGTATAACCAAATGATACTTTCATTCTTAACAAGAGATGAATATAGTCACAAGAAGTAGTTGGTGAATATGGTGTGTTATACCAGGGTTCACATCAGACCTGGCTGGACATCACCTACGAAAGTCGCAACTGAATAAAATCTCTAAGCGTGGGGACAATCAAGAAACTCTGCCAAGGATGCATAGATGTTGTTACTGATTCGGTACTAATATTTCGACTTACTGCGTTGACGTCATAGATCATCCATACAAAATGGCATCATCCATGATAAAATTTAACCTCTTTTTATGGATACGTATCACTTGATCATCCACATTGGAACCGTTCAGAATTTCTGAACTTTACGTTTCATCATTCTTGGACACCTTCTGGGTTTCTTCAGAGTATGATTCATGTATACGTATTGACTTGGGATAATTGCCTTCCCTTTTACTGGAATGATGCGATTTCTCTAGAGTGTTCCATCTCGAAGCTTTTGCATTATTTTATCTCTTACCACTCATACAAGGCTTGATCTGCTTACTATTGGTACAAAGAGCATATACCCAGAATCAATAGCACTCAGCTGGAGTAATAAAAGAAAATGGCAGAAGGCATGTAATAAAGTCGACAAAAATAAACTTTCCTCGCGCGTATATATTCAACAACCTCGAGTTACAAGGCTGTGGTGGGGATGACCCCTTTGAATAACTCTGCAATTCTGCAGTGCTGTGATTTTCAGGAAGACTATATATGCACGAGTTGGCAAACGTAAGCGGACAATATCCTCGTGTGTGCACGCGATTTCTATATGCACGGTTTCGCTCTCATCCGCGGTGACTCAGAAAAGATTTTGGGATCTCGGCCCGGGTTGCCATGGCAACAGCTCTAACGTGAGATGCAGAGCGTGCACACAAACGCACGGTCAATATACACGCATTATGATACGCATGTAGAATATAGTTTGCTCACACGTGTATAGGGGACGTGAAACAACTAACTCGCGGTGCTTTTAAAAATAGCTGGCACTAACGTCAGGGTCGTTATTTTCGGTGGAGGCGCGATCGCAGGCTGTCTGGTCCCAACGCCGCTCATCTTTATTTACTCAAGAGTACGCGCGACTCCACACCCCCTCCCCCTTGCCCGCTTTTGCCCCTTTACCCCTGGACTATTTTGCCCCCGTCCTAACTTTTAATTTTCTTCCGCCCCGTGTCCATTTGCCGCCCTCCCGCCTCGTTCTATTTTCTGCCGCTTCGCGCACGCCCTCGACTCTCCCGCGCTTTCTGAACTCCTATTTTCGTTTCTTTACTCTACTGGCATTCACTTTTTTTTTTCACTACGAACTTCAATTCCTGCGCACTTTCTTCCCGCAGCGCGCCAACTCGCAGCTATCGCTTTAAAAATATTGAACTAGGGCTTTTTCGAGTCGGTGATAAATGGAATGGTTTAAGAATTATACATAATGACTTTTGATTTTGGAAATTTTTTCCTTTTACAAAAAGATGGGATAGTGCATAATAAGGGAAATTACATATATGGAAGAATGAGGAGAAACATGATAAAAATATCAAAAATCAAAATTATTTATATTGACATTAATAACAAAAATTGGACTGAAAAAATATAGATAAAAATCGTGAAAAATGGCAAACGTTGACAGGAAACTTTTTAATTATTTTAAAAATTTGAAAAATGGAAATAATACAAATTACATTTACACCATCTGGTTATGTCTTTTATTCTTGATAACTCTATACTGTTTGAAAAAAAAAAAATAATCACGCCAGCCATTTCCTGCCGTTGTGCATACTAGCTTCGTGTGCTTTAAATCGCAATCAAATCACTTCTCGTGACAAATTCATTATTTGTCTTTCTCGATCTCCGAGTTTTCGTCTATTTTACTTCGACCGTCTTATCTTCGAAGCTTTAATTTATATTGCAACGTCTCGTTTAGTTTGCACATCTGTCAAATTGATCTCATCTCTTATCTTGCTCGCTTATCTTATCGCAAGTATATCCCAACTCTTTGTTTCTCGGCTCCATTTTGCGTCTTTCACTTTTTACTTTCTTCACTTCCTATAGCGTTGTTAAATTGCTCATTTGATCAATTAACCTCTTCAACGCCTCGCGAGTAATTTTTTCATTTCGCATGTTTTAATATCTGCTAATTCTGGATCCCATCTTTATAAACTTCAGGTCACATCGTGATTTATAGTCCCGTATGGATTCACAAAAATCAACGTTGAATAAAATAAAAAAATAAATATCTGTTAAAGCCTTTAGACGACAGTAAACTTTTTAAACAAGCGTTTCTCTTTTTATAATAGGACTAATTAACGCTATTATTATGACGTGTCAAAAATACGATGAATATAATATTATAGAGGATGTAATTGTTTAAATATACGTTGAAAAAATGCTGTGAACACGCTGATAAATCTAACGTAGAAATTCAACTGTTTCGTGCTAGGATCGCAGACTAATAGGAAAAAATTAATATCATGCTATAAATTATTTTTTAATTTGTTTTTATTAAGTACCTTCTTAACATTTTCAGGGGCGCAATTAAACTGGAAACGATATTAAACTGCTCTTATTATATTCTTGTGTCTTTTGGGATCTCTAATATAAAATCTGAAATCAAAATTAAGAAATTCAAGATGGCGGACATCAAACAGAAAAATTAAAAATGTCAATCAAAAATAATATTTTTAAATTAAAAAATTGTATTATATTCTACATAAAATTTCAGCCAGAAAAACTCCGTTATTAAAAAAAAAATGCATACTTTATGACAAGAAAAATATGTAAAGGATATTGACTTTTTTGGATGAAACTGACGTTTTTATGTTATATATTGATAAAAAATAATAGTAATAAGTATGTAACAATTTTTTTCCAACAATATCGTTGGTTATAGACTCTAGCATCTGAAAGCATGATTTAAAAGGAGTTTTATATCCTATGGAATTCAGGGACGAATTGAATGTAAAAAAAAGGAATTTTCACCATTTTTTATTTAATAATAATTGTAAAATGTATAATTATTGCAAAAATAATACAGAAGTGTTTAGATGTATTACTAATGAGAATAAGAATAGTTATATAATAAAGATATCATATAATAAACCGGAATTATCACAAAAAAAAAAGAAATCGAGGTGCGAAGTATATACCTACTCCCAACGCCCCTGAAATGGTTAATAGGATTTTTGAAAAATAGTCCCTACGAAAATCAAACTCATTTTTCTGAAAAGTTTTCAATTTATTCAAAATTAAAAATGTTTGTTTTTGTTCTCTGACATTTACCCAAGCTCTGCTGCAAGCCCCTACTTTTTTAGCGATTTTTTTTTTTTTTTTGACGCTCCTGATTTAAAAAAAAATACATATTATAATATCTTATTACATGTATAAACTGTAGTGCAAATTAAAAAAAAAAAAAATTATTACACAAAAATTCTATGTATCTGGCATGAGGTCTTCATTGAATATATTTTTTTCTGAATCAATCAAAAAATTGTTTCAATTTTATGGTTTAACCAGTTTTTTTTTTTAACCATTGAATCATTAATGGATTATCGAAACTTTCGCAGAATTAAATTTTTAACAATTTCACGTTAATCCTGAATAATAACTCGCCACGAGTATTATTTAAGCCTAGTCGTGCTTGCTGAAATGCAATTATGACTCATGGAAATTGCAACTAATCCAATGAGTTAATTATCTTCATTTCCGCGAATACATGAATTGAAACATTTTATTGTTTAATTGGTTCAAATTTTCTTTTTTTGTTTTCTTGTCAGTTCTTTATATGCGTTCCTGAATTCTTACTTTTATTTTTTGATCATTCGTTTTTATCTATTTCAGGTCAAATTTACCCCCCCCCCCCCTAAATGGCTCGATAATTCTTTAAAAAAACTTAGGTGTGTGTGTATGTGCGTGACGTACGAGAAAATGTATATAATCTACCTTCAAAGTAATATACACGTATACAAACATTAAAATAAACAATTCAACATTCTTTCGCAATTCGAACCTTTTAAAATGTTGTTCTATTCATTTCTACAGAATTTGAAAAAAACTTTAAAGACAATGTCGAGCGCCGGTTTTATTTCTTTTCAAATTAGAACACTGTATACGAGCAGGCAAATAAATTACTTGGTTAGTTAATTAATTAAAATCGATCGCAAAGGAATGAACTAATTACATTCGGTGTTCCAGTGATAAGACTTTCGTGATTAATTACGAACATTTGAAATGTTATACAAAAGGCAAAAAATTTGCAATTAACTTAAGCTTTGCTCTTAATACGAGTTGCTTTCAGATTAGTGACGTATACATATATATTATTTCGTAGAACCGAAATTTTTGACTTGATAATGGGATGACAAATATATAATATTACTTTTATAATTATCACAAATTTTAGGTTCTAGGAATAATGTACAATTTTTGAAAAATTCAAATGAAAATGAGGTAATAAACTATACAATAAATCTATTTTCGTCGACGCGTAACATTCGGTAGAAACTTATCGTGAATCTGTTCACGTGCCTCCCACTATATTAAGTAACAGAATTTCCATCTCGTTTAGTGAGAATTTTGGAAACTCAAACATTTTATATATATAAGCTATGTCAATAACATGCACGTATTGTAAAAGTCATAGAAAAATATCTCCTGACGATTATAGATGTTAGTTGTAATTATTACTATATATAATTATGTTTAATGGTACCTTTTTGGTATATTTAATACAAATTTGTTATCGAATGTAAGAATGCAAAGTTTAAATATTAAGAATAATTCCTTAATAATCTCTACATAGTTCTGATGGTAAAGTAGATTTCATTGATATCCTAGAAATTATTTCTAGATGTTTTTCGAATTAAAAAAATCTGATTTTTACACTACAAAAAACCGAAATAAGTCGAAATCTGTATTCGAGCAGCAGCATTATGATTGTTGCGTACTTTTACGATGTTAAAATATTACTTTCAGAATATCGATGTCATATTTTTAGAATGCTCCTATATAGTTTTCGTGTGCTCACGAAAAACGAGTTCTGTAAACTTTTTATCTTTAGTTATTATTCCCCATTATTTACAACTACAGCATGTCAAAAGAATGTAGTTTTTTTTTATTAACATGCCCGAGTTTTGTAACATATTTCTAGCCATTATATAGCTACGACGAAATTTACTACCCTTCGGTTTTAATTTACCTCGAACGGAAACTACGTATTTTCACGTATAAGAACTCTATCGATCTCCGAAAATATTACTCTCGTATATCTCACATTTTACGGCCCTTAAGGGACATGCACATTGAAACATATTACTTTTACATAGGCTGCTGGTCAGTTATGGTGTTCATATACTAGACATCATTTTATATACGTTCCAATATAATTCAAGTTTTTCTGAATTGAATATCATGAATTAATGAAATTAAAAAGGGGAACTTGTATAATAAAATTTCCAGAATTAAATCTTTGTTCTAACAAAATGAAACGTAGATCGACACTTAATATCGATAGGTGTTTCCAAATCGTAAACATGGAAGTGAAGTTTACATAGACGGAAATAAATCCGAAATTAGATACGGACACGCATCATCGTGTTAATTTTTTTTTTTATTTTATGTCATTACGACACAGATCACGAATTATCCGTTTTTATGAAGATTGCTATCGGTACATTTCACCTCAAATTATACTTGATGAATAAGATATGAAACTTGTTTTCGTGCCACACACTATTTTTGTCGTTATTCACCGACTATAAGGTTAATATTAATTTTTATCAAAAACTTATTACATTGTAAGCTTTTTAAGACAATTCAAATATTTAAAAAATTTTCGGGTTTATTTTATTAAAAAATAAAATATGGTCATTTTTTTAAGAAGAGTTTTACTATAATAACAATTCAAATTTATGTATATAGTAGATACTACTATTTCATTTGTTATGTTTTTAATTTTTAATTTTTTTTTTTTTATTTTCCCAGTTTATTTACGTTCTGTCTTTAGACATTTAGGAATTGAAAAGAGAAAAGAGAAAACAGCGGAGGCAGAATGGAATGGAGAAAGTACAGAGACAAAAAAATATTTGTTTAGATGTAGAAGGAGCTAGGAAGCTTTGCAGGAAGAGGGAGACGATAAGTGGATTGAGATGAAGGAAAGAGATATAAAGGTGCAAGAACAAGAAAGAGGGGAAAAGGTAAAAAAATCTTATGTAGGAGAGCATAGAAGGGATACCAAGTTACATAAGGCAGAACGAAAAAAGGATGGACGAAAGAAAATTACAAAAAACAATTGCAAGGTGAAGGTGTGGAAATGAAACGAGAGGTAACATGTATTGGTTGAAGAAGGAAGAAAGAATGTGTAGAGTGTGCGGAAAAGAAATTGAATACTTAAGGCATATAAGAAGGTGTGAGGGAATAGGAAAGAGTGAAATGAGAATTGATGTGTTGAATGAAGATGGAAGGGGATGGAAATGGATGATGAGAGTAGAAAAAGTGAGAAAAGATAGAGAAATTGAGAGAGAGAGAAAGAGAGAGGATAAAAATATGAAAATGGAAAAAAATGAGGTGTAATTGAATGTAAAGTAGTGAATTCAAATGTAATGTAATAATATACATTCTAATAAGAATAATAGAAGTTGATGTAATCACTTAAACTATGGAGGCATTAATAAAGAGTAATAAAAATTAATTTAGAAAATCATTATACAATTATATAATTCTGATAACATGAACTACATACGGGATCCATGTGAGTAACTCTCCGCTGGGATATATTGTAACAAAAACATGTTACAATATATATGAGAAATTATAAATATATTTAATAAGAAAAAAAAAAACAAATCAATTAATAAAGTAAGTTTCACTACGTCTAGCCTACATGTTTGAATTTCTTCAATCTCGATTGTGTGAAAAGCATTTTGAAGTGCTGCAGCTACTTTTTTAGGATGGGATTTTATCCTTTCTCGATATCTTGACCGTATCATTGTGATTTCCTCGTATACAGATTTTATGTTCATATCTTTTCTAATGATTTCATTTGGCACAAAACAAGATGTATTCGTAATATTTCTTAAACATTTTGACTGGAACCTTTCCAGCATATATTGATATTTTGTTTTTGATGCAATTCCCCATAGTTATGCCCCTTACGCCCAAACAGGGATTAATTATAGTTTTGTACGTGAGTATTTTGTTATTTATCGATAGCTGAGCTATCTGGCCTAAGAGCCAGTACATCTTCCATAATTTCAAATAGTAAGCTGTTTGCGCTTCGTCCAGATATGTTCTTTCCATGTGATGTGGTGATCCAGGTGGATACCTAAATATTTGACACTACCACCTTGTGCGATAGGCTGCTCGTTGAGTTTTATTTTGGGACATGCTTTGATTTGTTTTCATTGATCTTTATTCTCCGTAATTTGAACCATTTCTGGATTTTTCATACATAATCTTATAGATGCTTGGGCTTGAATGTATGGATAATAATGCAGCATCATCCGCATACGTTGCGGTTGTTATGTTTGACTCTGTCGGTATAGATCAGATGTAAATAACAAGTGCCAAATTGTTGTTCAGGAACTAGTTTTCATATACCAATAAATTGGTTTATTCTATTTAATAATAGTTTTTCATGAATTTTTGCCAGAATAGCTAGCAGGCTAATAGGCCTACATGACGATACCCCATATGCCTGGACTTTTGCCGGGTTTTAAGATCATGATTATTTGTGCCACCTTCCACTGACTCCGAAAGTAGGACAAGCGAAAGCCTCCATTAATTAATGATGTAATGAATCTTATTGTTTTAATGGGTAATTCTTTCATGATCTTAATGTCATAGCCTATCATCCAGCACAATACTAGTAGCTTGTAAATACTATTTATGTTTATCGATTTCGTGATGTTTAATAGATGTTTTTATTATTTGTATTGCTGTGCCACCATG
Organism: Trichopria nigra; assembly: GCA_030522945.1. Taxonomy (NCBI): domain Eukaryota; kingdom Metazoa; phylum Arthropoda; class Insecta; order Hymenoptera; family Diapriidae; genus Trichopria; species Trichopria nigra. The sequence goes on along the minus strand of JAPYZR010000177.1, from coordinate 4,153 downwards.
TGCTTTATTACTCGGATGATTAGTAATATATACATATTAAAGTTAGAAATTTTTATAATGTTTTCATTGGTAAAATGATCTGAAACAAGCAAAACGTACATAGGCGGTGATTTATGGGAAATTAGTTGTATATCATCGTACATTTATAAACAATTGTTTCCGCTATAAAAACTATATTCATCCACTTCTTGATCAGCAAGCCAATACAAAAATTAATTTTTTTAAAACTCTACTGTAGCGATCAAAATATATTTGGAAATTGTTTAAAAATACATGAAAACCTCTATTTTTATTATGCAATAAAGGACATCAGGAAACAATTGCATTTATCTCACTTATTGGATAAAAAAAAAACTGATTAAAAAAAATACTATTTTAAGAAATTTTAAACCCACAATAAAGATATACAGGGTGTGCCAGAACTGGAGAATATAATTTCAGGAGGCGATTTTTCGTGAAATTTGAAATCAAAAAGTCCTTTACTAAAATTCGATCCGACGAATAGAATTTGAATGGCGAGCAATTGAAGTTTAGAAAAAAATTTACTGTTTTTGCAATAATTCGGCTCATTTTCAACCTATATTAACGAGTGAGGGCGCATTTTAAAGATGTTTTCAAGCCCAACAATTCTCTTTCAAGATCATATTATCTGAGATGAATATTTCGCTAGTTATAGCCTCATAAAGGGATAAAATTGCCTTTATTTGAGGTTTTTCGCGTCTAACTCATTCCGGTAAATAGCTAGCGAAATATCATATAAACAGAGTTGTAGAGCTTGAATAGACGAAGAATTTGCACCCTCACGCGTTTTGTTTCGATAAAAATTGAGCCCGTGGGGAGACGTTAAATCTTACAAAATTGACGAAAAACTGATTTGACATTGGTGGAGAGCGTTTTTCACTAATTTTCTGAGATTTAACGTCTCCCCACGGACTCAATTATTATCGAAACGAAACGTGTAAGGGTTCAAATTCTTCGTCTTTGCAAGCTCTACAACTTTGTTTATATAATATTTCGCTAGCTATTTACCGGAATGAGTTAGACGTGCAAAACCGCAAAAAAGGGAAATTTTTTCGCTTTATGAGGCCATAACTAGCGAAATATTCATATAAGATAATATGATCTTAAAGGAGAATTGTTGTTCTTGAAAAAATCTTTAAAATGAGCCCTCACTCGTTAATATAGGTTTAAAATGATAAACTTCAATTGCTCGCCATTCAAATTCTATGCGTCGGATCGAATTTCGGTAAAGGACTTTTTGATTTAAAATTTCACGAAGAATCGCCTCCTGAAATGTTATCCTCCAGTTCTGGGACACCCTGTATATCGATTAAAAACGACAAAAATCACCGAATTATTCGATAAAAGATACCTTATTTTTCGAAAAATACAACCAAATTTTCAAAAATTGATCTTGGCTACCAAAAAATGGGTAAAACTGCGTGAAAATCAACATATCTCAATCAACGCATCTATTCGGGCGACCCATTTCGAGGCACCATATTGCATTTGTGAAAATTACCCCTGGTGCAATAATCTACCTGAGCGAGTAGAAAGTCCACTTAGTTGGGTACGTATTCTACTCGCGTCGTGCAGGTATATGGGTTCCCGGTTGGCCGGACTCACATTTGCAAGCAGAACTGTGCTTCATTCGGAGAAGCGCAAGTATCGCGCGCATTTCTCCATGGGCACTTCGGTAACGAAGCGTGCTGCATTTCAAAATAAATAATAAATTTGTATTCAGACGATAGAGAGAAAACAAAATTCATGAAGTGTAACGAGGACAGAAAAGCGCATAAATTTCCATTTCAGCGTTTCCACCTTTGCGGCGTGCAAAGAATAAATCTTATTCCAATATCGATGAGGGATTTACTGTATTTTGTTCACAGCGATGACTCTGCCTGTGATGAAAGACGACGATACGGGAAAAAGTACATTTTATTCGGAAGAAATTTTGAATTTTTGTTAGAAAAATTCTTGATTGATCACTTGCGAGAAACAGCGCCATCTAGGAGTAGCAACGTCAAAATAGAACATTTTTTACCTGAAAATAAAATATGTTATATATATATATATACACATAATATTCTTATTCGTTTGTATAATGAGACTTCATCATAGTAGTAGAACGAGTGCTGTAATTTGAAAAGTAAGATCCAAAATGGCGGGAAATAATGTTACAACCACTGGAAATATCGACGTACATCAATGATTATTAACGAGACATTTGGCGTTGAAAAATGGCTATATTATTTTCGATGTCAATTGTGACTTAATTGATTAGCTACCAGATGGCGCTGCTTAATTGCTACGGGTTTTTCAACAACGGAGAACTACAACAGGCAATCTTTTGCTAAACAGTAAAATATGATCATGCCACAATAAATAATATTCATACGTTAAAGAATTGGCCATTTTAATTGTTATTTCTATATCGACAATTCACAGTTATACTATAGAATATCGTCACGACTGCGCGATATAACCCCGGTAACCCCGTTCGAAATTTTCCATGTATTCGATTAAATTGATATTATTTTTCCACATAGAGACGGCATTTTAAATTTTCCAATTTTAAAAATAATTCACAGACCTAATGAGAATTAATTTAAAAGTTTCCCGACGCAATAAACCAATTATAGTCGTGACATGACTACCAGATGGCCTTGCTCGCTGCCGATCTTCCCGCAAGCGGAGAACAACGGAACGGAGCGTCCCAATGCGAATCTGTTCAACATCCACGTCGAATCATAATTAGCCTACGAGTACAACAGAAGAGCACTGCGAACTGAAATAACATAACTACATACGTAATTACTCCGCGGCTGGAACAAATCGCAAAAAAAAAACCCATATGTATATATACATCAGCGCGCGCCATTGTTTCGTTCATCGTGCAATTTCGTCGATGACGAGCCGCGTTTCCCGTGGACTGAAAGTGATTCGCGTACATATATAATTTGAGGATCGCGGAAAACGAGTGAAAGCTCTTTAGTTCTTAACGGTGAATGCGTTCGCTCGAGCGCATCCACGCAGAATAATGAATGTGTGTACAACTCGGTGGCAATTCAGCACACGGTCCTTTTTTTGCTATACGGTACAATACGGAAGGACGCGTATACCCGCCGCATGTACAGTTGCAGAGGGTATTTGCATACGTAAATTTATCGATAGGCACACGCATTAATGCGCGCCCAAACGTGCATATTTGTGCCCGTGCATCCTTATGCCGGTTTATAAAAAGAAAGAGTTATCGGTATATTTGCACGCGATTGCATGCACACACGTAGGCGTGTGGGTGTGTGGGTGCGCGCATTGCGAACAATGCCTCTGCGAACGAACGCCGTGACCGAATCGGTGTGCACGTAATCGATGTGTGTAATCTACGCAAATACATATCGTACATCTTCATTGTATGCACGGCAAGTAGGTACCTATATAGTGCATATATATACGTAGGTATTATAATGCACACTTTCCGTACATGCATGCATGCAACTGGCCTACATTCCAGCAAAGACACGCCGCAAACTGGGTCGCAAGGAGTTCCCTCGTTACTCGCGTTCGCGATAAATAATGATTAATAAAACGCCTCTTCTGTCGCGCAGTCTCCGCTAGCGTTTTTCGCGACTATTTTTTCAATATATATAGTTTTGCTCAAATGGGATGAATCTCATCAATTTATGCAAACAAAAAGTGATTGACGAAAATGTTATTTCTCTCCACTTACGAAAAGATATCAATCAGCGCCATCTGGTAGCTGTGACAAGTAATAATCGTCTCGAAGAACGTTGCAATTCATTTATAGTCTTGGGATTACTAGTTGAAATCATGTTTGAAGTTTGAATTGAACATCGAATGCAGCTGCACGTTTATAATTCTGTTTCTAGATTTTCAGGTTATCGATGTCTGACGGAGAATCCATCATAGCGACACGGAATAATGAAGCAAGTAGTGGAGTATAACTTGTGTCACAGTGGCGGATGAATCAGAGACATTCAATGAACATAAAGCGTATAAGCAAAGGAGGATCTGCTCCGAATTATAATAATGTCAGTACCCTGGTAGAAATTGCAGCCATTTATTGGACATTTATTGTCCAATATTTTTGTAAGATGCCTAAGAAATAGATAATGAAATTGGACAATTTATG
>JAPYZR010000176.1:0-45473 GCA_030522945.1 Trichopria nigra | reverse complement strand
TTTTCTTATAAAAAATTCTGAAAGTAAGAAATTCAGAAATCGAAACGTGACCAAATTCAATACTTCGTGCCTACCTACGGTGCGGGTCGAAGTAACTTGGTATATTATGAAACCAAACATATCTCTCTCGTTTCTACGGCAGGTGATGTTTTCCTCCTTTTGCAGTAATTCTCCTTTCACGAGGAATAATAGCGATCTGAGAAAGAGAGAGAGAGGGAGAGAGAGAGAGAGAGGGGGGGGGGGGGTCGATGTTGCGAAAAGAAGCGGGGAAATAAGAATAGAATAAGAAAGTGACATCGAGAGAGAGAGAGAGAGAAGGGGATAAACAAGTATAAATAGAGATAAAATAGGGACGAGCGATGGTGATAATAATGAGGGAAAGTTAGCGGTGATACAGGATGACACGGGGAAAAGAGGAAGAGAGAAAGCGAGACGACAAAGCCAAGTATAGACGGAGAAAGGAGGAAAACGTAAATTCATAGAAGGCGCAGTCAGAGCGGTCAGAGCTGAAGAAGAGAAAGACAGTGAAAGCGAAAATGAGGCATCTAGAAAAGGTCAGAAACAAATGTAGGCATTTAGAAATGACAGAATAGAAACAGTAGAGGACGAATAAAAAGAGAAGAAGGAATAAATGAGATGGCAAGAACCAGAAAAGTCTCGTCCAATAGTGACAAAGTTGGAAAAGGAAAACGTTGGACGCGATATGCGTCCAAGTATATATGTATGCTACTCGTCGGGGATAATAAAAAAAAACGATATATATACTTATATACTAATACGGTTGTATCGACAAAGAGATAAATAGGGGAGTGAGGGGCAAAAAGTGGGAAGAAATTGGAAGGAAGCGAAAGATAAGTGGAAGGAACGTACAAAAGTTCCATCACGCGTCTTCTGAGATCCGCTTCGAGATGACATGTGAAAAACGAAACGCAACGGAGTGCAGCTGAGTTTCCGCCTGCACTCGTCATCAAAGTCTCATCGTGTGTAAAACCGGCTCCCTCACATACATACATACATACATACATACGTATACGCGCGTATATGTATATAGCTCAGCACGCGCAGCACGGCTTCATCTTTTTAAATTTGCGACAGATAGATTTCCTTCCGAATTTTATCGTCGTTTTAATGCGCTCCTCTTATATCGATGTCGAGTATAGAGTCGTCTTTTACGCGATCGGGAGTATGGATTACTAATTGATGACAAATCGTAATTTGTTTCGAGTGCTGTCGCATGGTGTGTATGTGTATACATATATGTATAGTGTTTGATACACGGTACGAAAACATAATTTATCATGTAGGAGCGAGTGAAGAATGCGACGACATTGATGAGTACACGCGGCGTTTACATTCTTGTCAGGTAACATTCATATGAACGAATAACACATGTCTGACACATATATCAGTTATTCGATGCAGTGAAAAAGCGCTCCTTGAATGTAAAGTTGTTTTTTGCACATCGTCATTCCGCATCTTTCAATAAAAGTAAGGATTGCACTCACCAAGCTTGCGAAATAGTCGAAATTGCGTTACGAACGATTTTTATTGATGCTGGTTATAGGTAAAGAGTTTAAAACGGCCTTGGCCTGTCAACGTCTGCCTGCCTTTACATATATATGTATATTTCTATGTGCCCGCATCGCGGAAGATGATTGTTCGCCCAGTTACGTAAACACTTGTACTAAAATGCAAATAACACATAACCAACCAACCTGCGTACTTACTTACATTGTCGTCGACCCATTCAATTAGTAGTACGACCTCGCGACCAGTTTTTATTTATATATACTTGCGTACGTTTTTATAGGTCTATACTGAAAAAAAATATCGTTAGGTCAACCATATACTGATGTAACCGACACACAACTATTCACACACGGCTGACGCAATGACTTTTATATATATGGTCGATTAAACCAAATTACGGTTGCTCCAACAATACGATTATATTATTGGATACAACCATGCGAAATCTCAATAAATCGCTTATCGATTTCGACCTCGACGAAAGAGTATACAAGTGACACATTTCATTCCTCTCCTTTATACTACAATTGTCATAGTTGTATAAGGATGCGTTTGGATACTTGAGCGTTAATTGCACGGGCTTTTCGAAAAATCTGTTTTGCGAAATCAGGTTGGGAAGATTTCCCGGCAAGATACTATCGAACGTTACTTGTTCCCACGTTTTCGCGCGCGTAGACAAGGGAACAATCGCAGCGAGTGGCTTTACGCGCTTTGCTTTTAAAGGCAAAGGAATCGCTGCGTTTATTTCGATGAGCTTTCCCCCAGTATACATATATATATATGGACGTAAAAAAGGAGCATCCAATGACTCGTTTTCAGGCGCCAGGTCGCGGTTCGAAATGCAAACGTGACTAAGCGAATTCCCCCGTAATACCTTCGTGGTAACCCTGCAGAAACCCTACATAAACATACATCGATATCGGACTCCATTAACAGTGAAGCTGCCGTCGACTTTGAATGAATCAGGGAAAACTTTTTCGAAGCGATTGCTCAGGACGTAAATCGTACGTTTAAATCATCTCCAAACTGTTATTAATTAATTTATATTTTATATTATCTTTTTTTCTTTCGGAAACTTAAAGTGCTGTACAGGCCATATATGCTGTAACGTGGGCGTGGGTCGTGGAACGTGGTAAGTGTACCATTGGTCAGATCAAAAATTCTTTTCATTCATACTTAAAAAAAAAAAAAAAACGAAAAAAAACCTAAACCAGAAAAAAAAAAAAATTAAAAAAAAAAAAAAAAAAAAAAAAAAAAAAAAAAAAAAAAAAAAAAAAAAAAAAAAAAAAAATTTCTGCCTGGAGAAAAAGAGGGAGACCAAATGATGCTCGAACGGCCGGCCGTAGAAATTCTACATTTAATAGCCTAGAGAGGAAGACGTCGATTATCGCATGCGGCGGGAAACGAATTGGTTACGTTTCGCAAACGCAAATGCATCGGGTATTTACGATTCCCGATGCACGTGTGAGGCAATCGTCATTTCATAATAAATTGAATTACACGCATAAGATATTGATAAACACGAATGTTTTTGATAACATTTCCAGGAACATTCGCTTGACTTTCCACGTCGATTTTACGACTGGCGCAGGGGTAATAAATGTTGTCGGAAAAAAATCACGGACACTTTTACTATACGAGTACTCCAGGCGACGGTTATATAACGCTCGAATTAACATATTACTAGCTTGAGAGGAAAATGCGTTTAATATCACGGGTCTTATTTATTAATGAGACTTGACTCGAACTTTGACACCAAAGTCAAACATTATTTCGAATATTCCACCGCAATACTACGCCTACTTTATCATATAATATGTATATAGTTAAGGAATTTCATTAAATTTCCTAAAACTGACATTTTCGGATAAGCATATTCAATGAATTCGTATTGCGCTAGACAATGTGATAAGCTCGATTATATACGCATACAACGAGATATCTGTGCTTGCGTGTGTGTGTGCGTTTATTGGGTATAGATTATAAATTGAAATCCATCGGAGCAGGTGGTGTCGACATCTGTTAGCGTCACGTGAAACGCAGTCGTGCCTTCGTTTTCACTTTTAGGTATAGACATATATATATATACATACACACACACACACACACTGCCACATTGCCGCAGAATTCATTTGCAATTCAAATGAGGCATTGAAATTCGGCGGAAAATTCCGAAAACGTTTTTGGTCCGGTAAAAAAGTTACTATAAAAATATCATAAATTTCTTCGCAGCGTAAACACACATTTTCAAGGCTCAGCGTGGAATGTCGAATTTCAGAACGCCCGTTGTTCCCATAAGAAGCATCATCATAAAATACCAATATTCCTCACTTAAATGTTTAACGATAAGGAACTTAACCCACAAAAATGCGAAAATTACATTAATTACAAGAGTCGTAAAAAAAAAAAGAAAAAAAAATACATCTCTAAACTCGACTGGTTTCATGGTCAATTTTAGATTTCAACGACTTTTAAAAGTGACTTTAAACTATCAAATTTTATGTGCTTTCGTGCGAGTTTCGTGACCGGTTCGCGAGGGTAAAAAATAAAACAAAACATTGCCTTCACGCACGCAGGACACACTGCGATACGTCGATACGCGTCTCGGGCTCATCTCTCGGCGGCGACGTGGAAAAGTGTGCGTCCGTGCGTAAATCGAGGTGGGGTATTGCTAGTTGCGACCGCGACCGGCTCATACGCACACCCCTCACCTCATCTCACCTCACCTCGCCTCGCCTCGCCTCACCTCGCCTCGCCTCGCCTCACCTCACTTCACTTCACTTCACCTCACTTCGTTTCACCTCACCTTGTCCGCATATATATATATATATATATATATATATATATGTATATCCCATCCTATATCACGACCCATCTTGACTGGCAGGGAAGAAGCAGTTTTCTGACTGACTATACACGCCTATGCCGGATGGTACTAACCTTAGGTTCGTTACGCAAGATGTCCGAGGAGGAGAATATGATGAAACACCATCAAGCGTCTGCGGCATATAGACACGGTAGCCGTTTTACGTTCACGGAATTGTTCATCCATATAGCCGCGGAATTTTCTTTCGAATTCCAACGCCCAATGTGGAAAAGAGTCGTCGTATCTCGTCACGCTGGAAACGCGCAGTGAACACGTTTTGCATCCGAATTAAGGACATACGTATATATATGTACGTCGCTCTTTGAAAAACTTTGTCAACGTAAACAGGAATAAAGTTTGCTTTGCACGTTGTAAAATGTAACGTGTACGGTTAGTCGCACTCTCACACTGAAATCCAGAACAACCCGTTCGATAATTAGCGCACTCAATTACGGAATTATCAAATTAACAAGACGACGTCTTCGGCATTCACTTACCCATTTTACGGTTCATTATTCAGTATTACATAATCAATAAGAATCTCATTTTACGTTCGCTATCGCGCAATCATATAGATTGAAATCCTGGTAGCAGGAGAACGGACGGACTTGACTTATCGTGCGACTTTAACGCGTGAGCAGGACTGGTAAGAACGAGTTGCTACAGCGAGCGATGATGATGAGTTTCCGATGTCGGGGCGCAATGTTTCCTTCAATCTTTCAAACATTACCTATACAATTTAAATGAAACAATAATAGTATAGCAATATATATTTGTTTTCGTTAAATTTTTTTATCTATGAATTGAATTCTCTCTCTCTCTCTTTCTCTCTCTGCCTCCCTTAATTTCTCTTATAGTTTCTTATAAAATTAATTAGATTTTGCTAAAAGTTGTTAATTTCTATTTTTATAGAAGCAATATTATGTTTGTGACAACTAAGGCCATTAAATTCACCCAGGATGATCTCGGCGCATCTCTTGTTGATTTTTAAGGAGATGAGTGCATTGCCGGTTGCATGTCATCCAAGTTCCGGTGGTAGCCCGTGCGAGTTCAAACGTGTCCCTGTTTCTTGGTGTTTTTCTGTGACATGGCACATATCAAGTGGGTATAAGAAAAGATGAGATACTTTCGACCATTAGTCAGGACACATATATGCTTTTATACACGAGATATCAAAAATTGAAGGGTATTCGTTCTGAATGACGACCAGCTGCGAATTACACGCATGCGAATTCTAGTAAAAATCTTGTTTCAATTGAAAAAGTCCAATAATTTGAACGAGAATGCGACGTCGCTTCCGGATGGGCGAATTTTCCCGCCACGTCTTCGTCCGCAAATATACGCCTCTCTCGGGGGCATACGTGTTCGCGAGCACCGGGAATGAATGCATCGATTATGCAATTAAAGAAACTCGACGGCTCATCCCCGTGTCCGTACCCTGATATAAGGTGAAAATGCGCTTCGAGCACGTTCCTCTCCTACGAAGCGGTGCACGCAACACACACGCGGACCGGGAGCGTTTTGCACTCGCGTCGGAGATCAAGGTATGTACGGTAGCTATTCCAAGAGAGACAGAGAAAGAGTAAGAGTAAGATATATATGTATATATATGTATGTATATGGGTCGTTGATCCTCGCACGGCCTATGTATCATGTACCGACACTAATGTATGTATTATATGTACCTACAGGTTCGAGCGAGCTTTCCGCTCGGCTTCACGCACACGCGAGCACCCACACGGGTGTAGATGCGAACGCTTATTGCGTTTAGTGCATCGCCTCTCGCGTGACGTCACGACCGAAACCCTTCCTCGTATTCCTTTTGCCGCTGTGCAGCTTAGGATTCCCGGTGCCGCAGTTCCTGCTCGGGCGTTAAAGTCGCACGAAAATCCGAGCGCGGGAATTGCAATCTCCGCTGCGAACATGCGAATGAAATGCAAATTGATCGGACACTGCTGACTGAAGTGTTAACTTTTCTAATAACATCCCCCAGGACACTTTACTACTTGCTTTACTGCTTCAAAACCGGAAGGAGACTTGTTTTTCCGTTTATAAAGAATCAGCAACCAGACATTTCCTCCCGAGTGAAACTTGGAAACGACTTACATCTCATCCGCCAATGATGCCGTCTTCAAATCTGGTCCATTAAGGGTAATGGAATGACAAGCCTTTCCTATTATTGAAAATTATATTGAATTGAAAATTTGGTCGGCGATTTCGGGTTGTTGTCGTCGGAACTCCCTCCCATCAAACAAAGCGCGAACTAACTGTTCGTCACTTTTATGCATTTAAACTGGTACGTTTTAATAACGAATGTACGCAGTAACTGTACCTTAGAACGTATTATCTTCATAAAAGTATAAATCTACATTACCACCAAACAAATGCGTTCCATCCTAGTGCAACAGATCGTGCATTCCGGCAAGAGTTTGGTCTTCTTGTACGCTGCGTATAGTAAAAACCACCAGTTTTAGTCGAGATCCAGGACATAAAATATTATATTCACATTTTTCCCTAGTCGTTCGATCAGGGGGGGATGTACAAGTGCCAATTATTTCCATCCGTCACAGTATTTCATCCGTCATTTTGAAGCCGGATCGTCAAATGGACATTAAGTGCCGCGCCCGTATGTTATATCGTCGTCTTATGACACTTTATGAGCACGACTGCAGCGGTAGTTCAGCGACCTGCTCGTGATCTCGACTATGATAATGAGATTAGTATCTACGACCGACGAGTAAAATCGCCGCTCGCTACGATCATTTCAGTTACTATCGGTAATTTAGCGCAGCCAGAAGCCGAATCTCGCTTATTGCGATTAGCTATTACTATATACGCGTCCGCATACGGACACGTTTAAGAAACTGGCAATAAGAGCCGAGTGTGGGGTCCACCCGCACATTCTAACCTACATAACGCCTCGCAGCTCGCATATCCCGAGTATTTGTTCCGCAACGAACATGCCCCAAATCCTTCCTTTAGCACGATGGATTGACGGGCTCCGCGAAAAACAGAACCCGACTCACCCTGAAGACTTTTTGTGCGAACATCTGCATGCTTGATCGTAGCGTGCCATTTGCCTTCATTTTGCTTGCCACGCCTATCTTAATAATAAGTGAGCCATCTATATTGCGTTTTGCCATTTAAAAAGCTGCGCGATTTTAGTATACGACGACAATTGTATACAATGATTTTGGAATAAACTTTAGTGAATAATCTATGAGCTTAATCTCTAGGGCAACAACAAATGATCGCCAAGGTTTAACATGATTTCTGGTTTAAATACGATAACGGAAATATACAAAGAACCGCAACTGAAACGGTGAATTAAGAAAGAAGATCACATACGCTAAAATTAAAAGGTCAAGTTTCATTTCACGTTGAAAAATTCAAGTGGAAGAAATACGAGTAAGTGCTCTCGTTGCAATTCTATACCGATGATGAAGCCTCGCACTTGCAGGGACTTGGATATTGTTTCATTTTTAAGAGAACTTTGTTCTCTCTTTATAATATATGTATATGTATAGAAGCTGGCTGCAGAAAAAAAGTTGTCTGGGACATATTTCGATCCATGTTCACTGTATTGTTTTTTTTTTCGAATTGTTCGTTTAAGTTGAAAATTGTTGCATAGTTATTATGAATCATCAGGCTCATAACATGTGCTAATGTGCGGGAACTCTAGAAGACGTATGCCGCCGACGTATGCGCCGCTATTTCGAGAGCACTTCACGGACTGGTGGGTTCTTATAAATGCTTGTTCCAATCTCCTCAGCCCTTTATTATCTCCGTTATATATTTGACTATTGGAAAAATGTAAAAAGCTGATCTTTTTCGTGTCAGTTGTTTTCTCCCAGCTCGTCCATCCGGCATTGTTAAGGAGCAATAACGCGACGGAACAATTTACAAGGGCTGCGTCTTAACGAACGGCCGGTATATCGGAATGCGGATGAGCTTTCCTGTGCAGCCGGCCGTCATCAGTCCTACAACGACAATAACAGCGATAACGACGGTGGCGCGGCGGCGGCGCGGTTCAGCGTATTATCCGTAACCGCGGCATTGGATCGGTAGTTCGCATTACGGCGAGTCACGGCATAATAAGGCACGGTTATGAGTCGCCGCTGCCGCGCGTCCGATCATTGCTTCGCCATTCGGGGGGCTTTACCGGCGGGCCGTTAAGTTTAAGCCGCGTGGCTAATCGCGAAAAACCACCGGGAACGCGCGGGAGTGATGAAAAGCATCGCTGACGACCGACGCGGCTGCGACGTCAGTAGCTCCCGCTCGCGCGGCTAGACTTTATTTCTTCACCGCGTATTATGGGAATGGAGGGAAAGAGAGAGAGAGAGAGAGAGAGAGAGATAGAAAGGAAGGAAGATATAGAAAAGTTCATCCGGGAAGCTCAGCTCAACCTTGAACCCCGCGAATGAAGTATACCCGAGACCCAAGACCCGCGGGCAAAAAGACCAAGTGGAGGCTGGCACAAAGGAGCGAAAGGAGTAGGATGCACCACGGGATCAATTATGTAGTTTACCGTATAACCCCGCTCGTTTTTCACTTTGCCGAGTGTCTGCTCAGGATTATGTTATTAATTCGAAAATGACCGCTGTAACTTTACTCCGAGCTCTATTTCGGTCGTCGTTCACAGGTGAGTTATTGTGAAATTTCAGTCTTGTACAAGAAAAGCGGCGAGTTGCCAATTTTGCCTGAGCGAGTTGAGGTAACGACGCAAGGATGAAGATCTCGTGCCATCCCTACAGTTCTTCAATCTACTTTTCGATGTATATACGACATTGTCAATATGGTACAGTTAAAGTAATTGCTGCCTAGCTACCCGGAGAGTTCTTTTATGTACCATTTCCCAAATGAGTTGGAATGGTTTTCTAGATTCCTTCTTCTTCGCCCGTATATACATACACATTCTTTGTACCTTACGGTAGAGACGCTAATAATGAACAAACTTGAAAAATAATTCAGTAATTAAATAATAAATAATTTAAAGTTCGAATCCGATAAAAGGTTCCTTTCCTGCCTTGAGATGGTATGCAAATCCAGTTCATCAAGTTATTTCAGGAGTGCAAAGACATACGATGAATGTCATTCCAAGTGTCTACTGCAGAATTCAATTTCATCGACGTAATCATCAGGGATATGCAGTTGATCGTGCAAATGTATCCTTCAATTTCTGACGTGCTCTGTACATCACAAAAAAAAATAACCCGCACACACGCACACTCACACATATATACTATGTATATAACGACGACAATAATGCAAGAATCCAAGTGCAATGAGAAAAAGCGCATGCATCGAGATCTAGCCTTGATGTATGGATACTACTTTGCTGGATGCATACGGTTGCAGTCGGCTTATTTTCCAGACCAGATAGCCCGAAGTCTGGTCTAGTTGAGGCCAGAGCTAACTGGAGTAGATGGGAGTTTTTAAAGAGATGGAGCCTGGACCTTGGAAGGTCGGAAAGGCGAATGCTGTATAGAATTCCATCCTCATAGGAGCAGGCATCAGGAGCTCGGAGCTGAGACTCGCGTAGCTGGCATCGCTGGCTAATGGGACGATTGTCCGTGGCCGGCGCGGCGCGGCGTTTCTCCTAGATTCCTAGCCGCAAAACACCCTCGGGGAGATATAGAAACAGACCTGGCTCGGTAATTACGATGGCTCCGAGAGCTAACGACGAGGCTGGGCGTTGTCGTCCATTCTCTAAAGGAGCCCGTTGGAATTCGACTGCCTCGCTCGCTCGCTCGCTCGCTCGCTCCTTCGCTCCACGACAAAGAGAATGCGACTAGGCTGTATTTTCCTCCTGGCACTCTGGCAGTAGACTCGAGTCCAGCAGAGTCGAGTCGATGGCGACTACGAACGACAGACCTCTGCTCGGGATTCACGGAGAGAAACGTGAATTTGCGATGTTTGCTTATCGGAGATAAAGATCAGTGCGAAGGACGCGGGAGGCATCCGCGAGTAATGTTGCGGCGGGTATGCGTGGCGCTGTTCAGCAAAAGGCGGAACCTCCTCTCTCGTCGTCTTTTCCTCTGGAAATCGCTCCGAACACTTGTACGCCTGACTCGGAAGCTAATCGCCATTCTAAAAATTCCCCCTTCTAAAAATTGATACGATTGTCGGAGCCAAATGACTGGAAAGTAAGTTGTTATTTATTATGGCGATTTCGTACCAGCAGAATTCAGAAAGAATCGAACCTACCGCGCTTCCCTCGTCAGTGACGGACACACTTGGAATTTTGATTTGTCTCGCGTCGAGGAAAAAACAACTGAGAGCTAAACAACAACATTATCCGATAAATGGAGGAAGAAAGATATACTTTAAATGGATGCGAAAAGAGCCTCTGAACCACAACAACATTAGCGTCATTCAGTGGCGATCATTTTGTTATTAAGATATAAGAATGATAAAAATTGTTCGTGCGCTGCGCAGCAGCGGCCGTCTAGATTTTGTGTAAATCGTTCGCCACGTAATGCCACGTTACGTTTAATTAATTTCTGTAATGTAACCGACAACCGTGCAATTGTCATTCTTCCTGCCTGCTGCTGTCTCGAGCGCGCTCCGCGTTAACTCGTCGTAAGAACGCTGACCGCGTCCGTCGCGTCACCAGCGCGGAGCTTCGCGGCGCGGCGCATCCGAGTTAAGTCTCGCGTTTCTCCCCTGCGCGGATCTCCCTTAAATCCAATTCATATAATCTCGACAACTCGTAAAGCGCCTTATCTCGTCTTTCATGAAATTGAATACTAAACCGCCAATCATCAACAATTTTCAAGCAGCGATGGTCGACGTCCTTCGCGCGCTTCTCCTCGCGGCGGCAGATCTACAATGACGCGACGAGCTCTGGGCCGCGCCGTGGCTGCCTCGGGCCGGAAATGAGAGGGAGCAGTGCTCGAAATTGTAGGCTCGACGAAATGCGAATTCTCCTCGCAACGCAGACGGATACGCCCGTTTAGTCGTTACGGCGTCTTCGGCTTTCTATACGCGAGAGAGAACTGCATTGTCCCCCGTTACTGCAGCGCGCATCGTAAACTACACGATATTACCAACGACTCTAATAAATATCCTCATGCACCTGTCCGCATATAAGAGCGATATATGATCGAGGCTACGCGGGAAAATTCCGAAGCAACAGTTTTTTTGTTTTTTTTTTTTGTTTTAACTGGATTCGTTTTGCCTTATTCGGAGTTTACTGTCTTGAATCGTAAGTATAGCGCCCGAGTACGCAGATCAGCTTCAACACTCGAAATGATTCAACTACTAAACTCATCGAGTGATTGAAACTCTTATGATATGTCAGATTTCTCATCTTGTCCCGTAACGACATTCTCTAAACTTTTCTAATTTTTATCATTATTCGTTGTTCAATATCCCCATACGTTCGCAGAAATACAGGATTTGCCTCGGTGCGGCTTTTAGCTTTTCTGCATTTGCATAGTCGTTACATGCACGATGTATGCGGCCAAGGTGATAAAAATTAGACATTTGCGTTCTTCATTTTGCACATCAATCTGTAATCTCTCTCTCTTTCTCTCTCTCTCTCTCTCTATATAAAAAAAAAGAATCGTCTACCGTATTTATAGAAGTAAATAGCATGACGAGCGTTCGACGTGAAGCAAGTGCGTGCAAAAGGTGAGAAAAAATCTGGGGAACCCAGTCACCCTCTGACGAGTCGATTCGATCGCTAAAAGGGAATCTATAGGCGTCGAAAAGCGGGACTTGCGCCAGAAAGCGAGTCAGTCTTTTAATAAGGCAACCCGCGATGTCGAGCACGCGAGAGGAAGTTCGCGTTTACGAAGGCTGGCGTGCATCGAGCCAATTGGTACCTACCGCCGGCTAGTTAGCACCACCTTGCCTATCAGACTTTTTATCGGCGCCTCCGCTAACGTTCAATCGAACAGCTTACACGTTGCCTCGGGCGCTCTATAGACTCTTTCTCTCTCTCTCTCTCTCTTTCTCTCTCTCTCTCTCAATCGCCTTATTTACACGATTGCGGCTCCAGTCGAAGGTCGTGCGCTATACGGCAGGGATTTAATACGTCTTCTTGCCGTACGTCTGCTGCAACGGGCGAACCGTGTAACGGAAAACTGCGAGGAATCGCACGTACATAAGGCAGGCCGGATGAGTATCTACGTCTTGTGCCGCGTGTTTTTTCCTTTTCTTTTTCTCTTCTTCTTTTCATCCTTTTCTTAATCGGCACCGGGAAAATAACGTAGAAGGGTCTTCGATGGGGTACAGTTACATTCATCGGCGGAACCGACTGACCCATTTATAGACGCTGGTCTCGCATAGTATAGGCTGATGAACGCCACCTCGAGGAGTCGTTACGCACCTAACCGGAGGCCATCGCCGATGCAACGACCGCCAAGAATGTACATAATTAAAATGTCTTTTTTCGGGAATGAACGAGAAAGATCGGAAGATCGAGAGATTAATCATTCATTCGCTCCGACCTCTAGCGACGCGTCGATGTCGGAGATCCTGCCTATAACTGACCATTAGCGTAATTACGGACGTCTTCCGCCGATTCCAGGAATAATCTAGGACATTTATGTATATAAAGATCTTGGATAATGTGCCGGGGCAAAATGTGGAGTGCTGATATTACAGTAAATGTGTTCGGTAAAGTAGTTTCCTCGGCGATGGAAGAATGAATTTGAAATGTGTTAAAGTTAGGCGAAGAGCATTAAAACCAATCCAAGCGAATAAAGCATCAGCAGCGGTAATAAATCCCTGCTTCTAACGGTATATAAAGACACAAGAGAAGTTGAATATGTACTGTAAAAATGTGAATGCTCGACGAGTGCTGCCGTGGTTCTCTCCGCTTGCATTACCTTTTAATATTAACCTTATCTATAGAAGCGTATTCGAATTAACCTAAATATTGAGCGGGTATTAGGTATTAGGTATTGTAAAATGTGCCCTATAGGGGTAATAATTTAAATCAGGACGGCAACTAACAGCTTCCGTAAACCTTATGACACGGCGGTACATGTTCTAAAATTCCGCGATTACGTTTATAGCGCAACAGTTAGAATTTACTGGCGAGCACGCTGGTGTTAACGACGGTCATTTTATTCGCGTTAATCGTGGGTTTTTCTTAACCGCCGAAAGAAATAAGTGCTTGATAAAAGTGTAATAATAGGATTTGAAAATCTCGTTAGGAGCGGAGATCTGAGATGGCGCGCGATTCGGTGTGCCAAAGCCAGGCCATAAACCTACACGGCACGGCATCGCTCGGCACTTATGCAGGCTTGCCGATGCCACAGTTGCAGGACGATAATGCTGATAAGAACCTCTTTACGATCCGGATCTGCAGGCGAGGAGGAGGAGGAGGGAGGGAGGGAGTAGTAGGAGGCCAGTTCGGTTCAAGTCGTATTCCGCTATCCGCTTCGCAATTGAAATTCCTTCGGCTCCCGCAAAAGTGCGCGGAGGTTGACTCTCGTCGGTGGCAGATTGTTCCTCGATAACGCGCAATCGCCGATCATTTTGCCTTTCTGCCCTGAAAATAAGTCATATGCCGCCCGGTTTATTAATCGGGACCATAACCGCGATCTAGGGTACCAGCTAGACTCTTAATAGAAACTCATTAAGTGCCGCACGCGCGTAATAAAACAGTCTTCCAAATAAACCATCGTCTTTTAATGACTTTTTAACGTTCCTTCCTCCAACTTAAAATTTAATTGAAAATAACAGTTTCGCGGCAGATATATTATTATACTCTCTAAACTTGAATCGGCGAAAGTCACTGCCAATCAGCTTACCATCTCGTAGGGTTTGGGCTGCAAATCAGCGGATTTTCGCTGATTCAACTTTAGGGAGTACTGCACGATCTTTAAATACTAAAATCTTGCGATTCCTAACGTCATTCACCCAGTTCAAGATCGATTCGTAAAGCTCTTTTAAAATATTACGGCTAGGTTAGGTTAGGTCCTTGATTTGTGGTCGCTCTTATAATCTTCATTTCACCCTCTTCAGACACATCCGGTGACTGGCTCCGGGTAGTTCTGTTGTCTGGTATTGTCACGTGTAAATCTACATAATATTCCGTAGAATCTGGCAACTGTGGCATAGCCTTAAATGTTTCGTAATGTTCTGATACCTATCGGCCCAGGATTCGAGCCGCGAACAAACCCATAAATGTTATCAAAGCGTGGGACAGGTCCTGTCTTTTATCTTTTAACCCAGTGAATAATACTGAAGCGGACTGAAAGATGTCGTAAAGTCGGTGGATTTTATTGTCACCAAAAATAAATTTTAACCGTACACAACATTTCTTGTTATACATTTTTTATTTCACGACCTCACAATGTATATAAATATCGTAAAAGTGAGGTTGTTACTCTGTGCAAATAAAAGCCATGAATGCGTGATCCGAAATGTTTATTAGCGAGCCAATATATTCGCTAATTAACCAATAATACTAACTGTTACATCGCTTGGGACTCTGGTCTAGGGGTCAGAGGAAAACGTCGAGATTCATCGCTGCATTGTTCTCGCTCTTGATTAAGTAACCTCCGATATCGTGGTCGCGAAAAGCAGGAAGCGTTTCGTAGGCAGCCTCGGTAAACTATTCCCGGCGCGTGAACGAAAGCGACGCTTAATTAGTCGTTATCGCGGCGACTCTCGAAGGGAGACCGGTAAATTAATCGGAGCCGCGTGCCTCGAGCGCGGGGATCGAGAAACGGGACGTCCGACGACGCGGACGGGAGGAGGTTTTGCGATATCACTCTTCTGTAACGTATTTTCCCGATACCGCTGTGTGTGCACTTTGCAGCAAACACTCGCATATATATAAGATTTAAAATGAGTTTCGTGTTACCGCGATTTAAATAAAAATTGACGCAACTTATTTCACCTGCAACTTCCTTTCCACTATTTCTACGGTATTCTAGCAGATCGCGCGTATAACGTAAATTGTAATATCGGTACAAAAGAAATTCGATTCTGCTCTCTTAAATTAACAATATTTTAAAAATTGATTTATGTCTTTCGGACCGTCCTAAGTGTAACTGAATAAGGGTTAATCAGGACGCCTTTTACTTATTAATCTGGTTGTCGCGTAAATGGATACGAATCTTCATAGAGAATGTCATAATGAATAGCGTGAAAATTTTATTTAAAAAGTCAGCAACAAACAATAATCCTTTTCGCTTAGGAATCTTGCACGGCGTATTTCGTGATTTCTGTGCATAGATACCGCCTTCGATATGTATAACTATCGATCAAGATCTGGGTGGTCCATCGCAGGCTGTCATTTGGCTCACGCGAATCCTCACCTGCATTGGTATATCTCCCCTGGAAATCAGGCGTGGTAGAAGAACATGGGCCTATAGCTCTCGTTTTCTTCGACTATATTTAAGCTCTCTTCGACAAATTTTCCCACGCGTATCACCTTGAACGGAGTATACATCAGAAATGCCTGATTAATTTTTTGATGCTTCATAGTTTGCAGTCGTCTTCAGTCACTGCAAAAGTTGTTAACTTTACAAGATACAATGAGCAAAACAATGTCGTTTAAAAAAAAAAAAAAAACATTTTCTACTGATTTATGCGTCGGAACATTTTTGCCGAACGTCACACACGAAATTTTTGTTCCAAGTGTTCGGCAATTGTTGCAGTGCCTTCCTTTTGCGGGGTTATAGAGGATTCTTCGGGCATATATACGAGGATCGGAGAGGAATACGTGTACGACCCACGTGTGCGGGATTGCGATCTCACGTATTTCCAGAATGTATGACGCAAAGGTTGGGACCTACCGTTAGTCGGGCGATAAACCAAGGCGCTCTCGGATATTACCTTCCACCACGGGGAGATATGCATATTCACGCGGCGCTATATGCAGCGACGTTAATACAACAAGCAGAAGGCTGGCGCTTGGCATCGGCTTCCATTTGCTGCGGGATAACGAAAATCACCAAGGCCTGGGCCGCGACATTCCAAGCGCAGACCGCTCTATTCCAGCAAACGCGCGCATAGTTTACATTGCATTAAAATTCATTAAATCCCTTTTCTTCGATTTGCTTGAAAATTCAACTTTTATTAGATTGAAATTCCTAAATTACACATTTTTCGATAGACTCTTTCTATAATTTGTCGTTACTTTTGGCATATTTTACTTTCGACATACGCCATCATAGTTGGCTATTTTCTTTTGTCAAAGTGTAATCATGGTATATAATCATTGAATCCTGACAGTACTTTATCTTCGTAATGAAGTATACCCACATGAAGCGATCAAAGAGTCGCTGCGAATATACTTTCACTATTGCATATCGAGGCAATGTTTGTATACTTCAATGACAAATGTGGTTTACTCAAGAAAGGCTTTTATCAACCAAATTACCAACTCTCGAGTCCGTAACAGGAAAAGGGCAATCAGAGTACTTTCCCGCACCCTAACGAAATTCCAGGATACGTTATGAAAGAAACGTCTGCAGGATTGGTGGTAACATTTTGGAGGGACCATCCATTCTTTTGTCCAGTACGCTCCCCACTGTTTACCTCCTGCTCGTGGAGTCACGACGAGGGGAATCGCGGACTTTCTTATCCCTGCTTTGTCTTCCTGCGGAAATACACTTTTGACTTCTTTCGGCGAAGTCACTTCTTTAAACAGACTTATTTCATACGACGGAGATCATATCGCTCTACTGTTGCGCTTCCTATCCGCGAATATACAAGGGTCGGAAAGGCTAGAGGACGTAAAGCATTCATTTTCATGTGGAATCATACCGAGTGTATAGTAAAGATGTAACTAATCCATGGCAGCAATGCAGTGAACCGCTTTAACCGTGTGACGTCGTCATAATTAGAATAGCAATCTGCATTGAATACGTTAAGACTATCGCGATGAAAATGAGCTATGGCACGGTACTATTCAACGCAGAGAAGGTTGCCTTAATAAAAAGGAAGAGAGAAATGTCGATTTTAAAATAATGTTCCGAATGCTTACCGGGATTTCCCTCGCATCTGCCCACATATTTCTAATAAACATAGCAGCGTCGCGTACTACATAGTCCCAGAAATTCCGCTATTAATCATTATGGGGACGTTGGTATTACAGACCACTTAACTGCATGTCCAACTTATCTCATCGTACTTTAATTTCAATTGATCAACTTCGTGGCACGCTATTACACTCTAGACAAACCCCCCGCGCGCACCGCGCAGGGTAACGACACGCCAGCACGTACGCGGCTGCTTGCTTCGCCACACTATTTATCGCAACGACCTATTCGTATACACGGTCGTCGTTCATTTGCATATTCCATGTAGCCGAGTTGATTTTTCGCGTGGCCGCGCGTGAAAATATTTATTTCGAGAACGGGACGATTCGACCGGGAACACGAACAGGCTTTTGCACGGGGCACCAATCTGGGAATCGAGGAAGGGATGACCTTGACCGGGGCATCATCCGGTCGCTTCTGACCCGACCGTTGACACACATACCGACCGATGAGGCGCGAGGCGATGGGTCTTCCTTAGAGGAGTCTTCTCCGTCCACTTATTATAGAGCCTTCGACACCGAGGAAAAGTTACTCGCGTCTCCGTCTGGCCGTCTACTCGACGAGACACCGCGACCTCCTGCACTCACGACTGTCAACCATCTATATATATATATATGTATATAGGGGACCGATTAATGGGATCGGTACAATCGATTCTATCGCCCGAGACTCCCGCAGCGCCAAGAAATGGAAACTACGCCAGTGTACATGCCTATATTCGCGCGACTCTAGACGTATCGAAGAAATTACCGATCGCATTTATTTTCTATACGATATACCGCGGCGCATATAAGACCCGCACTCGTAGCCATTTATCATTCTACCCTCTTTACTACTTATTGCCGGGGTTTTTCGTACTTTAATTAATGCTCGTTTCTAAACTCGAAATAAATTCGATGTTGATCAATTTATTAATTTCCGATATTAAATTATCCATGTATTTACCGGCACTGGTGTATCAAAACTTTTATATCCTTATTTTGCTTCATATTTTAATTAACGGCCTGTCTTCGGATCGCATTCGTTGAATTTTAACGATAACGGCGCAAATTGATTTGAATTCAATTATTTAATTCGTATTTACATTTTTCTAATCATTGAAAATCATACGTCGAATTCACAGTTGGAGGTAAATAATAATAGCATTTAATCAGGTTTTCTGGTATTTGGATAAACGAAAAAGTAGCGTACGAAGTCGCTCCTTTTTAGGCAAGCTATGCCAGACCTAATGCTAAGAACACTACGCGTTTGAAAAACAATATATAAATTACAGAGGTGTAGTAAGTAGCACGCGTCATTGATTGATACTTGGAACCGATAACCTACTACAACCACAGCAATACATTTTATTTTTTCCCGAACAGTACCTGCTACCTACGAAAATTCAGGGACTCTATAAATTTCAGCACTGACTCAACAATTTGGTATTTCGCCAAAGACTTTGGTATATTGTGCCGAGTGCAGTCGTATTATAATCTAACAATAGAGAGCAATAACATCATATATATGTAGATTATAGAAAAGATTTTTTAACCGTAAAAAAAAAAAAAAGAAAACAACAGTATAGCGTATGAGATTTATAAATGATTGCGAGGCAAAATAATAAACCGTTTGAAAATAGTACAAATGAAGAAAATCGTCGGTCATTAGAAGCAAGATCTTTATCAGCGATCGTCGCCATCAACCTGCCGTCATACCTTATCAAGTTCGTTGTAGCCATGTATATAGGCACGTTGAGCTTGCAGTCGCTTCGGAAGTGAATTTCCGAGTCGGCTTGCCGAGATCCTCGGAGGAGGAGGGGGAGGAGGAACATATCAATAAGCAGCCGTCAATTTCCCCGGAGCACAAAAGGGCGACGCGATGCGGAGCTCTTGCGCCCGTCGCTCAGCTCGTCGTCGGTTATCAATAATGATCCGACCCCGACCCCAGGCCGGAATAAATCATCAATTTTCGTCGAGCGCGCCTCGGAGCTACTGACAGGCAGGACTCGATTCATGCCGGGCTCGCGGTGCATCGTGTGCACGCACGCATTGCATACGCATATATGTATACGCGCAGCTTATACGCAGTTTCCATTTCCCGGCACCGCGGGGGTCTGCCTCGATCGCATCGATCTTATCGACGGATTTTTTTCGCATTTGCGCATATCATCCAGGTACCGCGAGTACCACCGCGAGTACAGCCGCGAATTAAGTCTGCACGCTCTTTCGCCGCGGAACTATATTAATTTCCAGTAATGCCTCTGCGTGTCGCATAAATATTTCATTGATCGACGCGGTTTATTAGTTCCCTTTTAATACTCGTCTCTATCGCCGGTAATTATTTATCGCGCCATGAAAATAATCTTCGTTATAAATCAGAAATGTTGATTAAATATTTCCGTTCTTCCAAAGCGCCGAATGCGAGACGGTAGCGATAG
This sequence comes from Trichopria nigra, assembly GCA_030522945.1. Lineage (NCBI taxonomy): Eukaryota > Metazoa > Arthropoda > Insecta > Hymenoptera > Diapriidae > Trichopria > Trichopria nigra. Next base: position 25,648 of record JAPYZR010000176.1, on the reverse strand, counting down.
GCTGCTTAATGAGATTGCACGATGAAAAATGTCCTCGCTCTCTATATAATATTCCTTTTTCAACGGTGCTGAATTTTGATGATGTAAACTAGAACGCTGCATAATTTATGTGACTACATACATATATATATATATTATAATTGAATAATTCTTGAAATAGTTGGCATGCAGTTTATCCGGATTCCTCGAGCGGGAGACTCTGAGTGACATCGAATTCTTGGTTAATGTCTAGGTCTTGATTTTCATCATATGATAATAAAACATGAAGAATTGATTGATGCAATATTGTCGCATAGAGTATAAACTCGAAAATGCGGTAGTGAAAAACAAAAAATAATATCGATTAAAAAATAGATACAGTCTTTTAAAGCAGAAGGATTTTTTTAGTAGACTGATTGTAATATTATAATAGCGCTACCGTATTAGTCCGATGTTACGTTACGTCAAAACTAGACGACATATGATGTTAAAACGAACAGAGAAATAGGATGTAAAAAAAAGTATTATTGCTACACTAAAGTTGAAATTCCAAAGAACAAAAATCGTCGTAAGGAATGAAGACGTAATCGAGATAAATAACAGGGCCTTTACAGAACGTCTCTCTCTCTCTCTCTCTCTCTCTCTTCTTCCCCCTTAGCCACGATAATTTGATCCTTTATGTAATTCCCTTTCGAAAAGAGCGGCTGATCCCTAGTTCAAGGGAGCGTCGTCTCCCCAAGGTATGTCTACTTTACCCAGTTAATTCATCCCTCTATATATAGTAAAATAGTAAAAACAGCGAGAGAGCCCACAGCACGTAAGAGCGATGAGACAAGTTCTTAGAAAACGAGTTATTAGAGAAAAGGTTCTGCCCTTTGGTTAGCGTAGGGCGCGACGCAGTTGTATACCTGCACGTGGATCGAATCGAGAAATATCCACAAATCAACACGAAACGAACGATCGAACGAAACGAACGGACGTTACAGGGGTTGGTTGCGCGATTGGTCAAGAGTATGTACCATATGCGTAATTAATGTCTCAATGTCAGATACGGCAACGTTGATCTTTTGGTTTCGAGAGATTCATTTTTTGGGGGACTCGCTGCATATTTTCGACGATTTGACCACGAGAGCTTCGGTCCCACTTACCTGAAACAGAAATAAGGATTGATCATTAGTTACGTCATTTTTATATGATATATATATTACATATTTCCTAACATGTTTTAAATTGAGTTTATCATCACAAGAAATATTATCTCTTGTCAGCTTGTCCTTTCTTATGGACGATGTTAGTGTCCAATTATTTTTAATGGCATTAGAAAATAGCAGAAAACCAATTTGGTGAATAGACGCGGTTCGGGGACCATACGAATACATTAATAAATGTTATTATTATAATAAGGTTCAGCTTCAACTCCTGTCTAATAATCTGTAGAAATCACTGACCATTAATTTGTGTTTTGTTTTTAATATAGAAAACAAGAGGACATTAATGATGAAAATAGAAAAATGAATGGATCCCCATCGATCTCAAAGTTGTGATCATCTCATCCGTCGAGTGCACCATTCATTACGTACCATGAAGAAAATGAAATTTTCAAGGAACGATCGAGATTTATTACGATAAACACTCAAAATCATCGCATCGAGATTCATCACCAACCCGACGAGATGCTGCTCGAGGAACAAAAAGGCTCAAGCTCCCGCGTACGGGCGACATCAGCTGCCATTGAGGAGAGTGCGTTTGACTGGAAAAACGAGGGGACGGCTCTGGAAGACGATTTTCTCCCGCACAGTCGCCGCTGGAAAAAGTCCTGGGAATAAAGCTGCGCCTGGCGATGAAACCCGTCCAGGACTCGTTCTCTTTGCACGGCGAATGAACTCTCGCCCCGGCTCGGGCCCCGAAGAAACAGAAGAGGAAGCAGTCGAAGAAGAAGAAGAAGAAGGAGAAGAAGAAGAAGAAGAAGAAGAAGAAGAAGAAGAAGAGAAGCCAATGCGGGTGAGAGGAAGAAGCGACCTACGAAGAAGAGGTTTTCGACGCTGACGAGAAGAAGAGAATGTGGAAGATGATGTGAAAGAGAAGGAGTTGGAAGAAGAAGAGGAGAAGAAGAAGACGAGGTGGACGAATTGGAGGAGCTGCGGGACGAGTTCGCTCGTTCGTTCGCGAAGGATCGAGTCTGCTACTTTGCGCGCTTGCGCTCTCCTTCGAGTTGCTTGGGGAGAGACGTTGCAGGACTGAAAAATCCCCTGCGTAATTATTCGCCGCGAAGGCCATCCTGAGCGTTACGGGCCAAGTGCGTGAGCTTCGATCGAGCTCGATAGAAAAAGTGAGTTGTGCGCAAAAAACGCTGCGAAAAACGAGGAGGTATTCGTTAAACTATATGGATGATGAATTATTGCTCGGTACGCGCGGACTTAAAAAATGTCGGAACAAACGCGTAAATTACGAGCGGTAATAATGCCTCTAACCTAACGTGACCCCAGTCCCAGTTCACTGCATGCAGTGTGACTTACTCGGAATCCATCAAAAATCGAATGAATAATCGCTGAAGAAATGAAGAAAATAGACCTAACGAAGCCAGTAATAACGTCTATACCTGAGATGACGTGTACTGAGTGATCTATTTGCTCAAATTCGATTTCGTACTAGATTAAAGAAAGGGTCGTCCAAATTTGTAACTGGAAGACACAAAGAAACGCAAACAATTTTTTGAATTTGTGCACTTTTTCATATTTTATCATCGAGTCTTATCCTTTCGATATTTAATTGACAGGCTATATCGTCTGAGGTTGGGTTTGGTAAAAAAATACATTTTCCTTATAATTAGAGGCGAAATTGATTATTCTTCATGCACAGTTTTATGGTTTCATTAAAATTATTAGTATTCTCAACTCTTTTAACCCATTTTTGGATATATTCAAACTATAAAAATTGTCATGAAAGTGTTCAATATTGTTGAATTTTGACTTTGCCACTTGGGAATTGATGATGTACGAAAATGTTTGCTGTAAAGCTATAATCGAAATCATTATTGACGTCGTGAAAGTTCGGTTAGATGAAATTTTCGCATCGATGAAACTGTGCGGAAAAAGTGAATGGAATAAACGAAAAAGGAAATCTTGACAAACTCGGTAGAAGAAAAGAGATGTGACGAAAGCAATAGAATGCTAAAGAAGAGAACCGAGACGATGAGTCTAACGAGAGAGAGAGAGAGAGAGAGAGAGAGAGAGAAAGGGAGGGAAGAGAGTGCTCGGACCTGTTCTGGATACTGGTCTTTGCGAAATGCCGCGGGATTCCAGAAGCGGCGACCGATCAGTCTCCCACTTTCATCGAAGCCAAGAGAGTACGCGAGGGTGGTGGCAATTTTGGCCCTTTGATAATAGAGAACTGTACGTCCTTTTTCCATCATGTATATATATATATATATATATATATATATATATATATATATATGTAGAATGTTTGATATAATATCAATGTTAGTCTTCTTGACCGCTATTTTAATAAAAAAGTCACTATTGTTTATTTAATACGTCGACCAAATAATGATTGATGCAGTTTAAAACGTCAAACTACCGCTGAATAGTACTGCTATTCGATAACAAGTCATCTGCATATATGAAGCTTTAGTTGGAAACGAGGCAATCCACTTGAATCTATACACCAGCAACCTGGAGGATCTCTTCTCTCTTTCCCCAAAGACTGCTGTTCGTGGGAATAGAGTCACGAAGTTTTCTCTCGACGAATCAAAGATGTCGTCGATAAGTTTATATCGCTTTTTAAGTATCGAATTCGGCGTGCCTTGGAGAAATTGAATATATTGATGTGTTTGTACGTGTGTTTAAGCAAACATGCAGTTCATTTGTAAAGAGGGCCAGTTCCTTGGCGGCTACGATTGCTGGAACATAATATCATTCACCACGAAAATTCACCACGAAAGAAATGACAAAAGTCAGGCGTGTCAATGTATACCCATAGCTTTCAAAATTTGTATAGAAATCCGTAACATTGCTACCTTTTTTTGGCATATGACTTGCCAGCTGAACATTCAGTTTAAAATTCTTCTTTCATTTCCCTAGTAGAAATTCATCAATTTTATTCTTACGCAACCCATTTTTCTGATACCTTCTACGTGCGGTAATATAGTTTCCGCAACCATGCTCCTGGTTGATACGACAGTTTCTACAGCCGGTTCTGCCGTACAATTCTTGCTCCAACAATATACTATTATTTCGGTGTATAATCGGTATTATTTGAGGGACTTACTTAAAGGGGCCATCAGGAAATCGGAGCTGCAGGATCGTGTTCAGGTCGGACGAAATTCGCGAACGGCCGATCAGCGAGGGCCACAGGGCACGCGTGGTTTACCCCGGGGTCCGCACGAGCCATCGCGATGGCTCTTTCCGCAAATCCCTGGAATTCTTGAAATCCACGAGATTCCCCGGGCGCTCTTCGGTGAATCATCGCGGTTCCCTTTGTCATCCACTCTGGGCGCGCGTGGTCCAATAACCATCTCGACCGTTACGTGCCTTTTGCGACTCTTTTTCTCCTTCTCTTCGCTTTTTAAGCAGCTGCCCCCCATCCCCCATCTGCCCCTCGTGCACGCACACGCACGCACGCGCGCACACATACACCCCCACGCGAATCTTATAATTCCAGAGTTCGCCGAATCGACGAGGTTGGATGTTGCCCCGAGGACGATGATTTTGTCTGCCCAGTAATTTCTTGACGCTTCCGTCCCTGCCACATCCACTGTGAATCTTCTGGTATTACGTCGAGTTGTTTTCTTCCGCCCGGAAAACGTATGGAGCAGGTGCTGGACCGCACGGCATGCAAAATATGACCTGTCTCTCGTACCTTGCTAGTGCCTCTATTAGGGCTATTTTGAGGACTTTATTATTTCCTTAGGCCTCGTGAAAATGAATTAATGCGTATCGTTCGGAGAACTTGATGCGATGTAGTTTAATAATTCATCTAACCTAAAACGTACGTTTTCTCCTTTATTCTATGTGGATTCAGAAAAAGTCGCCCTTTTATCAGAGAAACCCGCCAGAATCTAATCTTTTTTGAATTTTCCTTGACCATCGCGTGAATGATACATGAACCGGACGATGTCATCCACGTGTGACATTGCCAATAAGTCGGATCGGCAATTATATATACCGATGTACATGAACGAAACGAAAAAATACAACGAAACAAAAGTGTTTTTCTTTTGGCAATTTGGAGAGTTAACAAATACGAAATGTCCAACAAACCATTACTAGTTTTGATGATCATAATTAAAAAGACTCCACATCAAATCAAATTTATAATTTGTTACAATAGATTATATAATTTCAAAACAATCGTATATATATCAAATTCTATACAATTGTGCTGCCAAGATATATGTGAGCGGAAAAAGATTACGAGAAATTAGAATAACAATGGGTAAGTTGAAGAATCATGATACGTGGAAGGAAGTGAAGAAAAAATGTACAAAGTATTTCAAAAATTGTCACGGTGAGTCGAGGTTGAAAAAAATCAGCTAAAACGGGAAGGTGTATAGTGGAACGATTTCTCGACAGCAGCACCGTCCATAACCTGCCCGAACCACACGCCACATAATGCCTTTACAATTCCCACACAATCGAGAAGCAAGGTCAGAACTTCATTGTACAGAATTCCTCCTTCAGTTAACAAGATTAAAACAGCTGTTACGGCGCATTCGTACTCTGTCTGAAATTGTTTAGTCAATTAAAATAATTACTGGCGGATGCGTGGTGCAAACTTTTTCAATTTTTAATAACCATTCTACATACTGTCATTCCTTTTTTTATAATGTTATTGTTTTCGACAAAGATAAAAAAAAAAAATATATATATATATATATATATCAGAATTAAAGATGATTTTATGACCAGAGTACATATATATATGGTACATATATAATTTCTTTAAATATATGAACAAAATGGGAAAAGGTTGTAAATAATAATATTTAGAAAATAGTTTATAGAAGGCATTCAATTAAATTCCAATTTAAATACCGGAAATAAAGAATACTTAATTTGCGAATTGAATGCTTAATATCATTAAATAAACTATAGGAGCTTCGCCCCTGCGGCATCCGGCTGCCAATTCCACGGTAATTGCCGCATACTGTATGTTTATTTCATTGTGTATTGTAAGAATAGGCGAAGTAATTAATATTAAAATCGTAGTATAGAGAGGTTGACGCAAAACAATGATTGTCGCTATGTTGAATGTTTTCGTTTCATTCACAGTAGGAATTGACTTTATCGCCTGAAGATCACACACGATTCCCGTAATTAAAACTATAGGTCCGATGGATTCTGGAGTCCTCAGTCGGTAAGTGATAATTTGTATAGAAAGATTATTACTAAAAACGATGGTAACATTTTTTTTTTTTTATGAAGGTGACATTAATTAATCGAGAAATTTTATCAAAATGGGCAAAAATAATCTTTTCCGAATTATTGATTGTACATTCATTGTAATTGCACTTGAATGAAACGAAACGAACAACAGGCGCCTCGATTGGTTATTGGGTATCTTCTTTTCCTGCTAATAACAATAAAAATAATATCGCATTATACAATTATTTGGGAAAGATAAAAATAAAAAGAGAACGAAAAAATAATAAAAAATTAATAAAAATCCCTAAAATATATATGAAAACAAAAGTATTTTTCATGACTTTCGGAAAACTATCGTTTGTTCTCACATAAGAGCGTCTAATGTTTTTCCCACGTACCCACAAACGTTTGTAAAAATTAGTTGTAACTATATGTATGTGTATGTATGTATGTATGTATAGTACCGAGGCGTTAACAATGTCATCGTACGTGCTGCAATGTGGAATTTTAAAAATTGGCGTCCATTCATTCGAAGGAGGATCGGAAGTTGGAGGTAGTTTTGCGAAATTCCACGAGGAATGAGTCACTAATTTGTCGCACTCGAGTTCGGCGTTTGAGAGAGAAGGAAATCACCCGCTGAGTCACAGGTGAATTAAACACGTATATATGTACGACCCTGACTCCGGGCTTGACCTTACGAGGGATGACCGGCCATTTGGAAAAACGATTTTCGGATACAATAGACTGTATAAGAGGTATTGATGTCGGAAAATCCATTGACTGTATATATAATAGTGGCTTTATACAGGCATTGATGTTAAAAAACGATTAATACGGGTCACATCAACGATTTGTCAAATGTGACGATGTTCGTTAATTTCGTCAAATTTCTTGTGTTTTTTAAAAAAAATTATTTATTATCACAATTTTTATTCTTTTCAGTCTTTTAGTCCTGTTTTATCCGTTATACGAAGAATTTTCAGTTTTTATCTCCAATTATTCATTGTATCATCGGTTTTGTTTTTTTTGTTGTAAATTTTAAAATGTTGAAACTAAAATTGTTTCGTCGTTACCTTAATTTTGCCGTTATATTTTTGTATTGCTCGGATTTTAATCTTTTAATATAATAACAGTAATAATAATTAATAATAATAGTCGAAACACAAAATCCAAGTATAACGAAAAGTGATTGATTTTTGCGGGTAAATGTTGAGAAATCCAGGATCAAATTGTACGCATCATACACGTCAAATGCGTATGCACCTTTAAAAGATGTGTGGTCCGCGCATGTGACGCTTCACAATATTTTTTACGCTTTTTTCCTTGCGGTTTCCGCCGAGTTTGACGCCAACTAAAAATCGATTAATTCAACGAATGACGATCTTCCGAGGAAACATCCTCGCAGCTAATAAGCGATTAATTGGTCCAAAAGGCCGATACTTTCTTGAAAGCACTGCGAAAAAATAAAAGCCGTCCCTGACAGAAACGACGACGACGATGACGACGCGACGTCGACTACATGATGCCCAAGGCTGAGGGGTTTTCTACGCGACCAATGCGTGTGCAGTCGTTGTATACGCGTGTACGCACGGTCATTGAGAGAACCAGCGAAGATGGAAGAAAAAATTCGATCCTCAATGGGGATACGACAGATATAGTGCCAGAACTGGAAATAGAAGGGAGAGAGGGAGAGAGAGAGAGAGAGAAAGAGTTCAGCGGCCGTAGCTGGAAAGACTTATCTTGAATCGAACGACCCAGACGATTTAAAAAATGATAAAATATGGGAGATGATGGGAGAGAGAATATTTCTTGTCGTGGTAAGATGCATATTGCTTAAATCACGACTGTTGTAACTACCACGTTGCGAAATCGTTCAATTATTCCGCATTTTATTATTAAATGTATTGGAAACGTGCGAGATTGTCTCCATATATATATATATATATATATATATACACGGTGATTGTAATAATCCCAGCACATAACTGCGCGGCTCCCGGCGTAGAATTAGAATATTTGTAATTATTATTTGTCAATATTAACAAGTCTTGCACAGTGAATGGGAGCTCTTGTTGGCGTACAAGCTCACCATCTTGGTTCCAAGTCGAGAAAAAAGTACCGTATAGTTTCACAGGAAACATTTGTCCATATTATACGCGAAGAATAGGCTAGACGCACGAAATGGCGAGTAGTAGGGAATTTACATCATTAGTGCATTCAGTCTGTACCCAGTACATACGCAGACAATGTCTTAGGTCAAATCTATGCATCGTATATTACTGTATACCGTATTGAGAACACCCAACAGCCATACCACCATCACTCTTCATTTCCTACAACTATTAACGACGGAACATCATCTGACTCGCTTCTAAAAGTATTCGTTAAAGGTGAAATGTATATATACATACATCATGAGGGTGTAAAAATTCCACCTTCCGCATGAATTTTTGATTCCCTTATAAAAGTTGGGATAAAGTGTAGAAAACAATAACAAATTGAACCGGAACCAATATCCTCGGTTGATGAACCTTACGAGACATTATAGATTCAGACATAATCATATAACGACAAACAAATCTCCATCAATTGTATCGTGGATACGTATACATATATATATCGTATGCATCCCTGTCGTGTGCAGCTTTTCTAATTCCTAATTGCAGATGTAGAGGCATCGTTTTGAAGTTAAAATTTTGAGTCTGGCAACTGGCAATATAAAAATATTGGAGAGAGATATATGGTAGGGAAGAGATATTGAAGTATATATAGTATCGAAGAAAGGATGCGCGTCCTTGGTTCAAGTGTGAGTCAAACCGAGTCAATTAAGGCTTCGCAGAGAAAATGTGCAGTCTCGCCGATGAAGAATTCAGCGAAATACTACCAGGGAATCCTTCGGAAAGCTGGCTGGCGTAGGCGTTTCCACGATCGTTGCGATCCATTCCGCCCGGATGTGTCTATATCTATATGTATGTGGTGGTTCCCCAGCGTGCCGACATTCTCGAGGGCCAGATCGATCATCGACGATCGACTTCCACATAACGCATTGGCGAGTACATATCTATATACGTTATCCCTCACAAGTGCATGAGTTGGTGCAGACGAAAAATAGAAGAGTTACATATATAGAAGGCGAGACGCTGCGGATGAAAATGCAGCGGTGAAACGAGAGGAGGAGAGGAGAGGAGAGGGAAGGAGACGGGGGAAAATGGAGACCATAAGGGATAGATAGGTGTGCGATCCAGTCATAGAATCGATCTTGACTTTCTCACCTCGGTCGGGGAAGAGTGATTGTCTCGCATGTACGCAGCACTTGCTGGCCGAGGCTTCGACGATTGATGTAGTTTGGATCAGAGGTGATGTTTTCTTTCCGCCGCGAGATTGAAATGTTTGTTTTGTTCACTTCCTGCGGCTCCTCTCTCTCTCTCTCTCTCTCTCTCTCTCTCTCTCTCTCAAAGTAGAGAAGAAGGAGAAGAAGCAGAATTAAGAAGTAATAGAGGAAAGAAGAAGACGAACCGACGAAGGCCGGTTCGTTACGATCGATATTCACTTGCGCGTGTCCATTACGGCTGCGAGAGAGGACCCTGGCTATCGAGAATAAGAAGAAGAAGAAAAAGAAGAGTATAGGAAGACGAAGACGCTCGACGTGATGGGATCACGTCGTCTAACGGTCTTTCGGGCTACCACTATACACTACGGACGAGACGGACGGCGAAATGATGTGAAAAAGACGAGATGCTGGCAAAAAAACGAGTCGGTCGTGAAGTAGAGTCGGAAAAAGAGCGATAGAAACGGGAGGTGAAGTCGGAGCACTCACTCGGAGATTGATCGGGCCCAAAGAAGGCACGGAAGGAAGTGACGCAATGAGCGAGTGTTTAAAAACTGAATAATTATATTGTCATTTTCGCGAAAGATGAAGCGTAGTGATGGAAGAAATAATGTAGAAATAATGTAGTCAAACGGGCAATTAAATTACGCGACTGTGTGTGCCCAAGTACAACCTCGGACGTCGCTTTCGCGAAAGACATATTGTAAAAATGGAATTCTCGGAAGTCTCGGTACCAGGTAAGAGTAAGTACGCGTTTGCAGAACTTCGCAATTGTTAAGTGGCTCTTCCAGGATTTCGCGGCAAGAAAAATGAAGATGCCAGATACACGCGCACACGCACGCACACTGAGGAAAAATGAAAAAGTTTTCGAACATCGTTAATACTTTCTCGAGGAGGATCATGGAAAAATTGAATTTTGGAGTTGACTCCTTTAAAAGGTTCGTCGCAAAATCAAAACACGCCATTAGTTTTTAAACAATCGTGGCGATAGATATTTGTTTTATCAAATATACGACTCGAGTTCGAAAGGATTTCAAAGGATTCTATAACTTGCGGTTTAGAGGTGCTTTCGCAAAGTATATGCTAAGAAGACGGATGGACGAACGTAACGTCAATGTCCGTAGGAGAGGACACGCTCGCGGATAAGCGTTTCGAAAAAATGGAAACGAGTATATATATATATATATATATATAGATAGATACGTACATGTATACGTATTGCGGCGACGCGACGCGAGGTGAGCTGTGGCGAGAGACGCGCACGTAATACAGTAATTTGTAAGCAGGCTACGTGACTCCGCGAGTCTCCTCTTCGTTTGCGCTAACTATATGTAATTGTTTCTCTTCTTCGGTCGGACCTAACCTGCGTGCTGTGCGTAGGACTGGTAGCGAGCGCTATACGTAACGTCCGTCATACGTTGCTCGTACGTACATACATCAGATATACATACACGTCTGCATACATCTATATACGCGAGCGCACAAGAGACGAACGCGTCCGGTATACTCCGAGCGGTCGTCACGACGAGGCTCTCTCAAAGCTGCGAGGACTGAGGTGGAGAGCACCAACAGGTGTGCGCGCTGGCCCGAGGTTGCTCTGTTGCGTGGGGTGCGTTAAGTTGAACACGGCGGGCTGCTCATTCGCTCTCGCTCTCGCAGAGGCGAACGGGGCGGAAAGGGCGTTATTTCAAGTTCCACCTTCCGCATGCGCGCGAACGAACGAGCGAGCGAGCGACGCACGAAGCCGCAGTGGTCGTGCGGCTATACGGAAAAATCGTACCGCATCTTTATCGCCTGAAATTCTTCTTTTTCTATCCTCGATGGTCTCTATACGCAAGCAGTTGTACGAAAGCTTTTCTTTTTTTATCGTCATTTTTCTGCGCCTCGACGACGTCCGACGTTTACTTTGTTTACTTAGTAATGTCAGCTTTGTTTGCTGCGTCTGCTTCAATCTTTTTACCGTTTGTTTTGCTTTTTACTTACTCCTTTACATGCGCCTTGCTAGGTACACGAACGGACATATGGTTATATACTTTGACATCGAAAAAGATATAGTTCTTCTAGTCTCTATATTACGTTTATCGTGCCGGACAATGAGATTTTGTAATAAATGCCGTTATTATCTATCACAAGAAATCGACATTTTTTATCATCATCAGTCGATAAATCAGATTTAGTTTTGAAAAATGCTGATGATAGTGTCGCCTTGCTAAGCCTAGTATAAAGCTGTATTATCGATGGCAAAATTTGGCATTATGCCATCACAGTTTCTACTACTAGAATCATAAGTAAAAGTAAGGTAATTGCAGTAGGAATCTGCATATGATACGCCGCAGCATTTACAACCGCAGACATCCACTCTTGATTGGGTCATCCTATCTAGTAGGCCTCAGAACACCTTTCTATGGGAAAAATCAAATTTTCCTTTTTGCAAAATCCCGACAGTCTAAAGGTTAAGATCTCTCTTGCTTATACGCGAACATTTGATGGACAATCAGAGACATCTATTGCTCTATATTAATCCAAGAGTTGAATTCATTAATTGCTCATTTTACCTATTGTCGATATTATTATTATTATAAAGACAATATTTTTCCATCGATAATACAGCTTTTCGCCTTGCTAAGACTATAGGTATTGTCGTGTACATAAAAAACATTTCCATTTTTATCATATCAACGCCTTATTTGCACCTAGGTTACAGATTGGTTCGGTTTATAAAAAAAATTATTATAAACATTATCTGCGAACAATAAAGTCAAAAAACGGTTTATCGATAATATCGACAATAGGCAAAATAATCAATTAGAAATTTGTATTTTAGTTAGTTGACGCCATCTAACATTGACAAGTGGAACTTGTAATGGATTTGACAAAAAGAAATAACCGTTCTTCAAAAACTTGGATCATTCGATAAAACAGTTTCTGTCAAAAATATACCGTTATGACAAAGTCAAGGAGAGTAACGTATAGTTCATTCACGCATCTTTGTAAATTAGTTTATTTTGTTTTTATTTAATATATTATTTCTGAATTATTTCAAATGTAATTTCGCAATGCGTTTATTACTTCGTGATAAGTAGAAAGTAAAAAGATGCGACTGGTTTTCTTAATAATGACAACTCAATCGTGACAACAATGTTCGACAAGGCGTACAAAATCGTGTAAAACAATCTGTACATTAATGAAATCGGAGAATTGAAGGAGAATAGCATGCAATAATGAGTATAGAATATAGTCGTGCGTATATATTATTGCTGACTCGTTGCAACTCATTCTCGTGCCATTAATTCTTAACCCTATATATATACTTCATTAAACTTTTTCTGCAGTAAAATTATAACTGATGTATATGATACGAATGCTAGCATTGATGCGGCTATGATTCAGTTGAAATTCAATTCAATATGACGCTGACAGTTCTTCGTTTTCGTTTATTATTATAGCCTCATTTTATTTCGTCATTTCTCCCATACATTTTAGCAACGAACGCTTCGATTTATATGATGCGAATTTTAAAGGTTTGATTGGCAATACAGTTATACTTGATGTATATTATCTTTTTTTTTATCGAAACCGAATAATCGACACGATTCATTGGTTAACTGAAAGAAAAAAAGATAAGTCTTAAATATTTAGAGGATAATGACGTGATACTTTCATCGATGTAAAATTTGTCAAATGAACGGTGTCAATGAACCTTACAGAACACAGATAAAAACGGCTTCGTATTGCAGAAAAAAATGGCTCTATACTAAGAGACTTATATAAACCAATTGTGCCGATATAGTCATTTTCTACATTTAAAAGCTAGATGGGTGAAGCTATACAGCGGCTCGTTCGCGAACGCCAAAGAATAAAAATACGAATTATAAAATTTTTTCGAGTTAATTTGAATATTTTATTTAAAAAGTTAGGAATCGACATTATCCACCGTATATCTTCTGTAATACCCGATCGTCTATTTATATATATATGTAAACATTTGTATGATGAATTCTGTACGTATAGATTTTTATCGTCAATTGAAATTATCATTTCATTATATATCAAATCGTCATTTTATCCAATACATTAAATATTATATACACGATATGACGCATCGAAGCATTGTTTGATAATAACACAGTCCATTGCGGTACAACAGGTTTAAAACAAAAAAAATGTCAAGCCGGCCGTCGTCTTACCGTATATGGAATATTAGCGGTGTGTATATATATATATATATATATATATATGTATAGGAGTCTTAAAAAAAGAGCGCGAGTGAATGAAATTACAGTGGACGTGTCGCTGGCATATAATGCGGTATTATGTGTATATATGTATATGTATATGCATATATAACTCATTCATAAGCGGTGTGGCGGCGGCAGGGAAGGGACCGCGTAAAGTCTCGTGCAATTTTCCGATGAGACGAGGTTGACAAGATTTATTTTCCGTCTCGAAGAAGCATTCTGCGAACCGGATGCTTGGCGGAATATCGACAGAGTGGAAGCTTGCTCCTAAGAGATGGGTTCCCTGACATGGGTATAAATGTACACCTAAAGTACATAGTACTGCCGAGAGTGCGTGCACCGACCAGAATCATTTTCCTTTTATTATTATTGTTCCTATATACTTTGTCCATAAATAGACATGCGAATCAGGCGATGCTTTTTTTCATATTTTCTTCATTCATGCACACACACGAACACGCATATATTCTTTTATATGCATATATCATGTTTAATTGAAAAAAAAAGATTTTTTGATTTTTGAGACTGGGTTTGATATTTTTATTAAATTTCAATTAATTATAATTAAAATGTAAGAAGTGCACGTAGGATGGTCAGTAGTGGAGAAAAATTTTCTTGGAAATGGTGGTATTGTCCTCAAATTACCACGTGGAATGTTGAGGAGAGAAACTTTTTTTTATGTTAAAAATTACCATGCATCAGAACAGAAATTTTTACTATATATCTATATAGAGTAAGAATTCTAAAAAATGTAGTAACTTTTACGATAAGTAATGGCAATTTTTCTTCTTGATCGTTCTCCATTCCCGGCGCATGCGCATTGACCATGTGCACGTACCAATTCGATCCAATACCAATAGTAGTGATCTTGCCATGATCGGTGCAAACGCGAAGCAGGGTTGTACGGTATATATATATATATACTATATATATGTGTGTGTGTATGTACGGCTTGTCCTGGCCTGACTGTCTGGATCTAGAGCGGAAACGGCAGAAAAACGAAATCCAACTGGCGCGCAGTTACCAGCGAGCTAGTAATCTCGAATAAACGTGCTCACGGCGTCCACCTCGTAAAATTTTGTCCGCCAAGATCGGCGAAACGACGAGACGAGTCTATATAGCTATATATATACATAAACCTATCTACGATTCCGCCTTTCCGATTATTTCCGCAATTTTTCCCGCTAGAAAAAAAACGTCCCGGAATTCTCGCACCGATTTCTCTCGCCGCGCCAATCCTTTTCGCGCGAGCATTGCATCGTTGGCATAGTTAAACTAGATAAACGAATTTAAGTCGTTAAAAGTGTCGTCGTTTTGGAGTAACGTTTTCAATAATTCATTTCTTCAATCTGTTGTATAGGAAGACTCTAAATTACCTCGTGAAAATTAGTTCCTCCACAACGAAGTATATGTTGTAAAGTACGTAATAAAGAGTTCTGAAATAAGTATAATAGTAATCGCGAAAATGCAACACTAGGACGAGGTGTTCAGTTCGTGCACACCCACGCAGCTCTATCTATAAACAACAGAGTTGATGTTCAACAAAAGACTAATTTCGCTGAATATGAATCTGATATCGAGTGTAATAATGTTGTCGAGGCTTCGACGCCAGCTTGGAATTTAGAACAAGTAAATAGGTTTAAGAACTTGTATATAGTTGAAAGTTCACGAACGGGACAACATTTGTCAATAAAAAGCTGGATAAATTTGACGGCAGAAATGGTATATGATAATTTTTTTGAATGTATTTTTCATGTAAAAAAGTATCGGCAATTTTTCAACCATTTAGGAGCTAATGGATTAACCGTAGTTGTAATCTATATATCGTTCATTCGGCATTATTGGGATAGATTCTTAAAATCCAATTTATCTAGACTAATATTGATATTGTTAAAGTCGAAAGAACGTAGTGGTATTTTCCTTTTTTTTTTTTTTTTAATTCAAAGAATTATTACACCATCGGAATTGTGGCCGATTGGACATCGGGCAACTCGAGTTAACGGTATACTGTCTGACGCCAGGGCCTCGAAATATTTCTTCTCGCATTTGATTGCTTCTGTACCGAATATATTAGAGTGACATTCCAACCAAAATTCCGCTCTTTGTATTAGTACATATATATCTTTACTCAGAGTCAAAATCGAATCTATGTATACATCGGAGTGTATAGAATTAAAACTATCACTCCGACTAAAGTTCAAAGATCTGAGAATTTCTAAGATCCAACATTATACGCATGCTCGTTTGGTCACACTCGATCGAACACTATATATATATATATATATATATATATATATATATATATATTTGTTTTTTATTTTTTTTTTAATCTATGCAGACTACCTCAATTCGAGGATTTCAATAAATAATGTTGAAATTATTCAATTAATTCATTGACATATTATCGCCATTTCACTGATAGTTTATCTTTCGCCATAAATTCCTTTCATCGAGGGTACCGAGGAAACGAGTTGTCGATTTAATTTTAACGCGTGGCACGAGACGTAAAGACGTAAAGACACCGATCGCGCGAGAGCTTATGTATCGAAGAAGAAGAAAAGCCACCTCCGATTATGCAGAGCGGGGTCAAGGTAATCCAATGATGTACAGTAAATCAATGATGCGTGCGTCTTTGGCTGTGTTTTTATATATATGTGCGTGTATACATGTATTTATAAATACGCAAAAACACCGCAAGTACCGTATTTCGAGGCTTAATGCGCGGCGTTTCGCATTTTTCATAAAAAAAGGTCAAGCTCAATTATCCGTAATCATTCGTTAACGCGCCTCGAATCGTTATTCCCAATACAAACCGCATCGAAATAAGCACAAACCAATGATAATTCGCGAATTTTAAGAACCCGTAAGTGCACCTGACATATAATAAAAACCATATATTGGATTACATTCACTTGTTTCGGATATATCTCGTCCTTAAAAACGACTCGTGTTTTATGATCTTGATGGCATATTTTACATTTACCGAATCAGACAAACGTTTGCTGTATCTGCCCAATGGCTGGAATTAAAAAAATATACATATATAACAATCTATCGACTAAAGTAGTAGCCAACCATTTGTCGACAAAGAAAAGTATATTCAGTAAACATTATATCGTACATTGTAAAGAAGAAAAATGTTTTTTTTTTATATATAATTTTACAAAAGATTACGCATTCTGCATACAAAAATATAGATGACATTTAACTGAAAGTTGTTTCTTTAATTATTACAGCTACACGTATCGCATTTACACGGGTGACCCTCGCTGCAATCTTGATGCAATCGTTTTTCGCGCGTTACGATTGGTTGCCATTCGATTCTTTTCCATTTTACGCGAAGAATCGATGAATATTGTGGAACCAAGTTCATCAGGATTACTCTCAACTTGACCATACGAGTAGTTAATGAAGTTGTTCGCGCATGCGCACGGTCGAAACGTAAGATACGCTAACCCAGTGCGATACATAAGAACCGGCGAGGAGCCGCTGCACCATATATATTTCGTAGCGGGCGAAACTCGTTTTATAATTAACGAGTTCTGCTATATATAATATATACGCGTTGTCGATAAAGAAAATCGAGAACCTAATATATATATGTATATAGATGTATTCGATAATGTTTTGCGGGTTTTAATAAAGAGAGTATAGGTAAAGCGCGATTTGCGACAAACTCATGATATGCTTTCAATCGAGGCGAGGTTTGTTTTGTGTACCTACCTCTCTTCCTCGATCCATTGTTAGTATTTGTTAGGTTGCGAATCTTCGACAATCGATATCGACATTTTCTAAACGTGTAGTTAATATGAGATGTCGAGAGGGAAATGATAATTATTCGTCGTAATCGTTAACATTTTTGCAAACGCGTTAATCACTGGATGTTCAATATAACGATTACGATCGATTCGTTTAACGAAGCAACTTTAATTGGACCAACGCCTGATTTTCTCGACAATTACTCTACTTTTCAATCTCTATATACTCTGTCCATCGTTGTTTACGCCGCGGCAACTAACTGACTTCGCGTTGTTGACGTTTGATAGCGCGTATACGCGTGTATATATATATAGTGTGTGTATATATATATATATATATATATACACACTTCTTCTTCGGTATAGTGACGACAAGTCCCTTCTGATACATAGGAACTTCTTTTACCGTGTCTCCAGGATGTCACGTATTATTCCCGGAGTTCCGAACTAGAAAAGGAGAGACTTTTGAAGCGCGGTTGAGTGACACGACGTACGAGTGCGAGTGCGCGCAACATTTTCTCGATGAACTGGATATGACAGATTTGGAGCCGAGAAATTGTAACGAGTTTTCTATATATGCCAAATGGCAGAAAACGACTGATTTTCTTCTTCCGAAACAAATACATTGATTTTCGATAACACGCTAAAAATGATGTAAAAATAGAACAAAAAATATGCGCGTCAATTCGTATACAGTATAGGGCAATAAAGTCTCTCGTCTTTCGCTGAGGCAGTTTAGTCGATAATTATATTCCCACTGTGTGTGCTCACGTGTATGTATAGAACCGCAGACCTGTGCATAATTTTCATTGATGAATTGACGAATCTAGTGGCAGATTCTATAAGATTCTTTATATATAAAGTAGCTTCAATTTCAACTGGAATGATTCGAATCGGTCATTATGAATACGGCATACAGACATATGCTTAACGTGAATTATTTTAAAAATTGCACAAATGGATTCTTCGTCACATTTCAGCCTGAAATCGAGTCATGTAATCGAGTCCTATAAAGTATATAGTGTCATCATTTTCGGCATATTGAGTTGCAAAGAATTAATGCCGACGAATCAAGCAGCAGAAAGAAAAGAAGATTATTGTGTCTGAATGTTAAGTATACCGTCAGGTGGTATACCTTTCCGTCATTTTCATTCGTCAGCATGAATTACTCGCTGTTCGAATCTACCTATATACTAATATGAAATTTAATGAAGAATCCTCTTACAGAAACTCGTACGACCGATTGCTAAATTGTAATATCTGTATCTTTCTTTGCTCTTTATACGACTCTTTATAATCTTCAAGGTGGAACGATTTCAACATTCAAATCATTTTTGTCTCTAAGCCGTAAAACAATGACATTGATATCAATGTGCATTAACTCCCTATATATATATATATATATATATATATATATATGTACATAGTGTCTTCACTATCATATAAGTATAGGTGTGCGTATGTGTAAAAAGTGTATGAAAGTCGTTTCGAAAGAGTGGGATGGTTCGATCGTGCGATAAACTCTTCACTCGTTCGTGATTCTTATATATATAGCTAAACGCCCCTGTGAAAATCGTCAACATCGACGAAGATCCCTTTATACTATACGTATACCTCTACGTCACGTCACGTCACACGCACAATGCACAATGCGCACATATACGAAATGCAATCGAGTACTATATATATACAGCGCGAGAACCAGCGAGTGAAGAACCTCTTGATGTTCTCCAATTGAATTTCATAAAATCGCAACAACAAATTGATAAAATTTTTCCAGCGTGTACACGGCCCAAGTGCAAAAAATGTGGGAACTGTTTTTCCGCGCAGGCTCATTGTGTAGCCTTTATTTTCCCATTGCGCTCTGCGCATCAGGTGCGCAATTATATAATAATTTATGTAAACCGAAGGCAGATTCCGAAAGTGGATATACGCCGACTGCAGCCGGTTTTAATTTAACTAACTTTGTTGTAAGCTGTAATATTTGAGACTCGCTGTTGATGTCGACAATGTATAGAAGGAAAAAAACCTAATCAAATTACACGTATATTTACGAGTAATTGTGATAGCTGCTGCACGCGCGCGCACACACACACACACACACACACACACACACACACACACACACACACACATATATATTTGAAATTGAAATATATATATTATGATGTGATGAAATTGCTCGAAAATGACTTAAACAGATTTATATAATGCACGCGGGTAATTGCGATAAATTAAATGATAAACCGTGAGAATTGTTTCAGTCGCGATCTATATATAAATATATTTAATTCGAAATACGAAGATGAAAGAATCGACGATCAAGTAGCATTTGATTACCTTGTGTATTTTTGTGTGTTTTGTGTTATGCATATACACTTTTTAAGAAAAGTCTTCTTAATGTTCATCAATCTTGCATTTTCTGATTGAATCTCATTTATTTTTTAGAATTTGGGAATCAAATCAAATTGGTTTTTTTGCATAGTTGTTAAAAATTAACAAGCACGGTCTAGTCACTGTTTATTAGACAATCCTACATATATGCGACAAAAATACAAATAAATAATGTATAGAATAAATAATGATATTTTGACACGCATCAAAATAAAATTAATTCGACTGTAGCTTATGAAATATCATCAGAGAAAGATTGTCGCGAGAATATGTCTCGAAAAAGTTGTGATGAAATCAAACTGACAAATCGAGGATCGTAAAAAAAGTGGAAGGTCATAAAATGTGCATATTAATAATTTGTAGGATTTCGCTGATTCGCGGGAAACCTGAATGGGACGAAAGAAGATCTCGAGTATAGGTTCATTAATTTACATCTCCTCTAAACTCGCGCGATAAACGAGAAAGTCGACCGATGAAGAATGACGATCATCAACGAAAATTGCAGGCCGCGACAGCGTCTGGAAACGCCGATAAATTTGAGTAATGTCTCGCGAACTAACTGAAAGAAAATCTAGCCGGTAAAAAGAAGGCGAAATTCGCTTTTAACGATCTATATATACATATATGTACATATATACGTGTAAGATCGTAACGAACGGGCCGAACCGTGAAAAACGACGCTAATCAATGAAAATTGCACGACGCCTGCCTGCCGCCCTGCCTGCCTGCCTGCCTCGCGCTCGGACGTCCACCTCATCTCCCTATCATCGCTGTGTGCCTCGACGCAATCAACGCGTTCGCTATATATCTAGTTAGTATTGCTCTCACACTCTCTTGCGAGAGAATTCTTATAAAAGAGCATCATGTATGCAGTGAAGGGAGCGAAGGAGCGATGGGGCCTCTTATAAGGGTCGAAATTAGATTGCGTCGTTATTATTAATTAATTAATTATTCGAATCGCGGCTAGGCACGCGAGATTGCGATATTTTCGCGAGTCGTAAATGCACTAGTGCGAGTGGAATACGTGAATGGCGGCGAAGCGTTCCGGTAGCTGCTTTCCAGAATATTCATATAAACGCAGGCGTCTATATATGTGTATATATAGCGTATGTAGCAAAGTTCTTTTGCGGGATATAGCTACGCTACGTTCGCACGTATATAAGCGAGTAAAATCGCATGGCGACGCGATTGTGCGCCCGCCGGCTTCACGAGCGAGAGAGGTTTTCCCACAGTTCCGGTGTACACAATGCTGGAACCACGCGTTCACATCCGCTGCGCAGACGCCTGCCTGCACCTTCCTTCCGGTCTTTGGCTTCTGATGCCGTTGCTCATTTGTTGCGGATCGGACTCGATATGACGATATATACATATATGTATACCGACGACGACCTGACCGATTTCGGTTTCCCTTTTTATAAAGTTTCTAATCGAAAATCACTATATACATATATATGTGTATATACATATAGTCGACGAATCAAAGCGATCCGCGATGGTAAATTTAAGATGGATTTCATCAACTTACTCTATACTGGAGAATTTGGTATAATGCGTACGATGGAAAGCTTGAGCTTACCTGCAACAAAAAAGAACGAGTCACGTCATTGTTTTGTTATATCTATCCATATATAATTATAAAATAAAATGCATAATCAAGTATGTAAATGAGGACAAGAATAGGGACTTGTGTTATTAGTCATTTCGTATTTTCTGGTAAAAATTAATGTCATCTTTTCATTTATGAAATCGGAAAAATGTGAAAAAGGGTCGACTTAATCGCGTCTCGTGAAAAATCCTTCTTGACGAAGTATGCGTATAAGTGTATATATACACATATATATAGGTACATAGGGACCAGACGAAGAGAATAAGACAGGAAGATCGAGATCTCTCGAGGTTCGCGCGCTGCGTCCTCCGTATCTCTCGCGATCGCGGAATGTCCTGTGTCGTACTTGTTACCGCGCGAATTCATAATGTGTACTTAGTTCGTGACTTTGCGCCTTTACCGTTATACGCACACACACACACACACACACACACACAGAGACATTTGTATATGTATATACCATTCGATATATATACACCTTACCGTTGGCTCGTGCCTCGTCGTTCCGCCGGGCGCCTCGACGTTCTTAATAAAATGTCTCCTTATTCCCTCCTCCTTATCGAGGAGTTATCGTCGCACACGAGAGCGAGCTTTTTACGCGTGGCGCCGTCGGTGTCGGCGATTACAATGCGATTGTTTCTCGCGTTTGTAAAAATTGCGGCGCACGCTCAAGAAATCAAGCGTTGACATTACTCGACTGACGAGAGACGCATTTCCAACGCTTGTGAACAATTTCTTCGTTAAATTTTCAGCAAAATAATTCATTACCTATAACGAAGGTGCGTAAAGTATATTTTTACGCACGACTTGAGTCTTTCCTTTTTTGAAGCTATAGGCGAGTAAATATAACGCATAAAGTATTTTAGATGCCTCTTTTTCCGTCTTTAAATCGAACATTTAGGGATATTGTGGGCGACGTCTTAACAACAAGTTAGTTTTGTAATTTATGGGTGTTAAAGTGACGCTTTTCTATACACAGGGTACGAAAAGTAATTGTGTCAGTTCACACATTATTACGTTCAATTCGATGTGAAAAATAGTAGCACTTATTTACGTTGTATTGTAAAATACTTTGAGCATTATCTTTACTCATCTAAAATACAAAAGATAGGATATATACCTGACTACTTTACATTTTGTACCTTCGTTAGGTAATGTATATATATGCGCTCTATTTCCAAACTTTGACCGAACTATACACGTCTTTTGAACTTTTAATGAATAACCGAATCAATGAAGGGGTAAGAGGTTGATAATTTCGTCGCCGTAATTGAGAACATTATTGTGTCATATCCCTTATTGACCCACTTTGTATAAATACGGTCAAGCGATTTTGAAATATCCGTAGCAATTAGAAAATAGTAACTGATGGAATAATATACGTAATTGCGAGTGACTATACCATTCATATAAATATATATAAAAGATAGATATATAAAACGGGAAGTTTAAAAAATGTTGGATTAATACACGATGACAATTTAGAGAATTATGTCGACGGTCGTCAAGCCTGTGGGATATTGCAATACTTTACGGATAATTAATCCAAGCGCTCTTGATTAATGCGAGAAAACGTCCTATATATATATATATATATATATGTATAATCGATTATCCATTGAATGACGCGAGCGAGTCACATCATCATCGTATACATATAGGAGACTTTCGCCGTAGGCCTACACTTCCGCTGATGATGAATATATACAAGTCTCGAATCGGTCGTGCTCGGCCGAAACTTGCATTGAAATGCGTCTCACGCATTTCTATTTAATTGGTTAAAGACTGTCACTTTCTTAAAAAAATAATACGCGCGTCCTCTCTTTAAACGCTTCACGTCATTAAATTGACAAATTGCCTCCAATCTCCATAAATTCCACGAGGACTCCTTTATTGCTTCCTCTCTGCCGTTTCGTTTCCGAAAGGAAAAAAGGTTTCGTACCGAACCTCATTTATGGCTGCAATGCGACTCGCTTATTTTCTTGTAAAAGCGAGAGCGTGTCTATATACTCGCGGAACAAAGGAACTTATTTGTAAGATCCGGACTCGACTATAGGAGGAAATAAATCGAGCGTGTATACATATATATACTATTATATGTACTATTATATTTTTATATATATATATATATATATATATATATATGTACACGTGATGTGTATATACGCGGAAAACGAATTGGTGCGTATACGACGAATCAATGCGAATGGCGTGCGTGCCATTGAAATTTTCATTCCATCCAGAATAAAACGGAATAAGAAAATTCTTGATGGTTTATTGCAATGATCTTACGAATGCTGCCTTTTACCTTGAATGGGCCGAATGACCACAATCGATTCTGTTCTGTGTCTCATTCAAGAAAAGTCACGGTTCTTCGAATTGCTCAGGTTTTTTATTCCAGTCATTTTCATTATTACTCCCTTATACGTACGTGCTTAATGATAAATATCGTCGCTTATAATTCAGATTTTTTTTTATATTTAATAATTTCTCATAGGTATGCGCTAATTTAGTATTTCCGAGTATTTCTTTGTTATTCACGTTTATTTATTGCGCATATAAAAAAGAAAAGGAAAGAATGAGACGAGGAAATAAAAACGTTGCAACAAAGATCTATCGAGACAGAAAATCTTCCATACGCACTCAATATAGAAAAACGCGCCCCTTCGTAATTCTTAACTCATTTTCTTCAGATAGCAATAAATATTATCCCCTCGCTTTGTCGAGATTTAGTAAATAATGAAATGCGTAGAAAAATCTTCATCCAATGACATCTTTATTTAATACATATAAGATTCCTCTAAGCTTTTGAAGAATATGTTATTGATGAAAACGATTTTCTTGGTTCAACTCTCAGAAAATCACGGAAAAATGACCGAGTTCTTTATATACAATATAAGGACTTGCTTTTCCAAACAATTTGTATTTTATTTTATTTAGTTTTAACATAGTTAATCTATTTAAATAGAAGAAAAATAATAATGCATAAAGCATTGGATATTTTTTCGTAAACGCGCATATCCTGTCCACATGTATATCTATATATATATATATATATATATATATTTATGTTACGTAATGTGAACCTATTATCTTTAATGAATTACATCGCGGAAAACGTAACGCAAACTCTTTTATTTTTTACTTGATACATATATATATATATATGAGATACGATTTAAAAATAAAAGATCTAGATTACGTCTTGCGCGATGTAATTCATTAAAGATAAGGTTTACATAAGTAGATTTTATACGAAAAAATGCGTCATACGTAAAACCGCAAAATCATGTATTCGGAATTTAGGGCTTACACCCGTCATTGATTACGTCCGTATAACGTCATATACACGTGCCGCCATTTATTCTGCCGTCGGGAATTTTTACTTTCTTCGCAATTAAAGCGCGCAGAAAACCCAATCGGTTAATTTCGCAGAAAAAGGGAAAAGTCACCAGAGAGAACGACGAAATCAATCGTCGGCGCGTTCGAAAGTGAATTGCGAGAGTGTCGTGGTGGAAGGAAGGAAGGAAGGAAGGAAGGTATATATATATATAGGTTATTTACACGCGTGTATATACATTCTACATGCGTATTTAAACGCCCGTACACATGTACATATACATATGGTACGTGTACGTTTTACGAAAGGAAAGTAGGCCTGTGGACATGCGTTTTATCCGAATCGCTTAAGTGGAACGTCAGACCGCATATATAATTGAATGCCGGAATATTTAGGGAAGCTACCATGTGTCCTATATTGAAACATATACCTTTTTCGACGATAGCAGCAAGAAATTAAAGCGTGTCCTAAAAATCGATTAAACATTCAACGACAATGTTTTGGGAAAATTCTTTTCTTCTATTGTATTTGGATTTCTCTTCTTTTACTTCGACCCGCACCGTAGGTCGGACGAAGTATTGAATTTGGTCATGCTGGCAAAAAAAATTACCCCCTATTTTTTCATCAAATGTCCACGTTT
>JAPYZR010000175.1:0-43099 GCA_030522945.1 Trichopria nigra | reverse complement strand
TAAAAAAAAATTTTTTTTTTTCCCCCCCCCCCCCCCCCCCCCCGCCACTAAAAAAGAAATAAAAATTGTTTACTAGTAAATTTTTGAACAAATCAAATTTTACGTTTTTAATCAACATTTCGATTTTGCTTACTGCGATGGGACAATTCGGTTCTTATAAGCATTCCGCAAATGCGACACAATTGACGACTTAAGAAGGGTACGCTGGGAAAAGTGATTGATTTTAAGGCGATAAATATCAGCTTGACGCGTAAAACCGAATTAACATGAGATATGACAGATTAAAGTTTACTTACATTTGATTAATTTGAGCATTGCAACGATTTAAAGGCTCTTTTTTAAGTCTATCGTTTAAAGGGGCATCCAATAGTGACACAGTCGCGTGTCTTGACCTCGAAAGTAGAAATTAAAAGAAGATCTAAATACTTTTTCAAAATGTACTATGTAAAATTAAATAATTTCAAAGGAAAGTAGATTTTTGAAAAAAATAATAAGGATTCATGATAATAAGTTAATAATATATTTGAAAATACAAAAATAGAGGGGATGTTTTTTTCTGAACACATATATAAATGAAAGAATTATATCTGCAAAGAAATATATATTTATTACACTTTTTAAAAAGCATATAATTTGCATGTATATAACAAGTAAAAATATATATATAAAAAGAAAAAAAACAGTAAATTATTAAAATTTTAAGAAAAATTGTCGTTATTTATTTACTTTTGTTTGTTATAGATAATTAACGTGAAAAATCTCTGTTTTTTTAATAAATAAATAAATAAATAAATAAATAAATAATAATTGTTTTTTCCGTGCCGTTGTCGGCTGAAATTCTGAAAATTTTCCAGGTATTGTCCATACATTTTTTTTCAAAATGTTTCGTACGCTGGTTTAAAAAAAAAAAAGAAGAAAAAAAATAATAATTTGAAAATTTTGATAAAGATTATTTAAAAAAATTTGTCTGCCATTTTGAATTTTAAAAATCTGACTTTTTACCTGTTTAAGAAATTTTTCCGCCATATTGGACATTTTGAATTTTGAAAAACTGACTTTAGATTCGTAATTATAGTGACCCTCAATTTTAAAACATATTATCCCACTACAAAAAAAAAAAAAAATACAAACTTCAGCTTGCTCATTTTTAATTTTTTTTTCTTGGTTTTTTTCATGTTCGTTTATGAAGCAGAATTTTTTATTGAAAATTTATAAATAGTTACAATATGGTAACATTAAATATTTGTTAATTTTTACATTTAATTAAGTTTGTCACTTTTTTGTCTGTGTATAAACTTGACATAATTGAATTATATTCGGGCATTTTAAGATTTTTTTTTTTTTGTTTACAAACCTCATCTATTTTGTGATACAATTTTACAGTTTTTATTAATATCTATCAGTTACTTTTTCTATTCTTAAATCTTTTTTTTTCGAAAAAATAGATATAAACTCAATTTTCCATCTTTGCACGAATTTCCTTCATTTACAGTTTTTCGTGGATGATTTATGTAATTAACAAACGATCATGGCCATTTGTAACAGATAAACTTTTCAATTATATACAGAATTGAAAGAAATAATATAAGCTGTGATTGAGGAATTACGAAATTAAGAAAAGGAACAAAAATAAGTGCTGAAAAAATAGAGAAAAAAAAGAAGATAAAACAAATGGATACCATTAATAATGAATAATGGTAAAATAAAAATACCAATCGATACGAAAAATTAACCACTTGCTTTCTTTCTCAACAGCACCGTGTAACTGACCTATTATGTTAGGTCGAGGTATAGGCTAGTAATAACAGGGACTGGTGTACGTTTACAATATCTAGAAGTCTGCAGATTTAACGAGAAAACACATCCAATAAGCTTTCGCAAATATCGCGTGGTAATTGGTACTTAGGTCACTATATAGCATGCATGCCAAATGTAGTTGCATTTTAGGAAAAATGATTTTTTCCTAACACGATAGTTCAATTATTATTATTATTATTTTTTTTAATTTATAAATAATTAATAATAAATAAATATATTTGTGCATAGTGTATTTTATTATGATACGTTATTGTAATTATTGGAAACAGATGAAAATCCATAATTAAATTCAGCTTGAAAAGGAAAAATGTTCGATCAAACATGGATGACCTATTTTGTAAAATTTTGTACTTGAATTTATTGTAATTATTCGGATTTTGGTGAGAAGACATTTGCGAAATCAAATTTCTATAAAATTTTATAAATAAGGGAAATTGTTTTTAATTTTTAATTTTTTAAAATGAAAAAGTTGCAACAAAAAAAAGTTGAAAATAGATGGCAGTTTTGTAAGTGAATGAAATTTGTAAAAATAGAATGAGGTAATTATATAGTAATGACAGTCACGGTATAAATTATTTCATCGTAACCGCTTCGTTGCTTAGTGTAAAAATTGAATGACATAACCTCAACATTGTTTGGCATAAAAAATGTACGAAATGTCACGAAGTTAATTTAATTTTTTTACATTTGTGATAAAACGTACGTAATTCGTTTTTTAAACTTTTACAATCACGATAAAAAATATGATGAAATATATTTTTAACTTAGACAATTACAACTCAGTTTTCTATAAATATTGATAGTTATTTTAATTTTAATTAATTAAAAAAAAAATAAAAAATAATAATTTTTTTTTTTAATTGGAAAAAGTATATTTTGTCAATATTCGAATTAACGGAGATGTTTTTATACTGTAATATTTAAATATGATAGTGGAAAGTTCACTTGACAAAAATGTCATTACAGTAATGACGGAAATAATAAAAGGCACGTTAAAAATGCAAAAAAAAAAAAAACAGAATTTTCGGAACAACAGAAATATTACATAATGAAATATAGATTATATTGTCGATTTATATTTAAAGAATTATTTTTTATGAAATATATATGTGAAAGTATAAATAATAAATAATTATTATGTATTAACTTGAAACGAATTTTCAAAATTAATTTATTACACTCAAGAATTTTTCAATTTTCCATAATTTCAATGTATACAAAGAATCAAAATCAGGAAAAACTGAATTCTTAAAAAACGGAGAACAGAATTTATCGTCATTAACAATAATTCTCTAAATTTGTTAAAAACTAATTCAACCCCCTTTAAAATAAAAAAGAGAAAAACAACATTTTTTGTATTAAGTGGAAGAAAGATATGAAAATAATACAAATTACAACATTTTGAAGAAATTACATTGTTTTAACCAATATGATATAAAAATGACGTACAAAGGTATACAAGACAAACCAGAGTCGATTATTGGATGCATAGCAGAAGCCGACGAAGAGACATGGGGGTGAATGTCGAGGGTTGGATAGAGCTAGAAAAGCTAATAAGAAGAGACGCAGGTGAAAAGTTCCCTGGGAAAAAGAGAAAAGGTCGATAACCCCTGGTGGCATTAATGAGAAATATACTAATTAATTATACACGAATACAGTAGATAAGATTTAATCGTTTAGCTTCATTTATATAGTACTAATTGGAGATTTCTTCGCATCCAAACGAGAAATAAAATTAAATCAAAGAAAATAAGAAAGAGAGAAAAAAAACAAAATGGCTACTTTTCACGAAACTGAAAAGTCATCATTCGATAATCATTAATTATAATATAATAAAAGAGAGAATAAATTTCGAGCCGATTAAAACTAATCGAAGAACAATATATAGAGTAGGAGATGAAATATACAATTTAATGTAAATGTGCGTCGTTGGAAACAAAATGAATGTAATTGTATAAAATGGAGATGCGGAAATAAATATTGATTTAGTGCGAAATAAAGAGAAAGTAGGTTGTGTCTGAAGCCTGAATGTTTACTAAATGAGAAAAGAATGCGTGAAGCCGATGGAAATGAATGGGAGGGTTGAAGAGGAGCTGAATGAAGATGGAAGTGGGTTTGAATGAGCGAAGGCTGTGTCATCTCTGACGAGAATCGAAAAAAGAAAAGATAAAAGGAGAGAGCGTAAGGAGTAAATAAACGGGGAAATGATTGGTCGATTGATTGATTGATTGTAACTTGATCGCGACGAATTGCTGATTAACCAAAGTTACAAAAAATTACGGCTAATACGAAATTAGTGACAAAAAAGGTACAAAAAGGAGAGTTACGAAGAAAAAGTTACAATAAATATAAAAGTTACAAAAAATAAAGTTACAAAATAGAAGAGTTACAATAAAGAAAGAATTATAAAACAGAATGAGTATTAAACTAGAAAAGTTACAAAAAATAAAATAAAAAGTTACAAAAACAAGTTACAATAAAAGAAAGAGTTATAAAACAGAATGAGTATTAAAAAAGAAGAGTTACAAAAAAGAAAAGTTACAACAATAAAGTTAAAAAACAGAATAACATATAATACACAATTAAATTAAATTACAAAAGATGAAATTACTAATTTTTTTTTGTTTTTGTTGTATCTTTCTTAGTTTATTTAGGAAAATTATGAACAAGTACTTAAAATACTCGGAAATATTTACCGAATCAAACTGTGATCGATTTTTTTAAATTGGCCAATTAGAAGTCGAGATACTCCTGATTATAACAAAAGAAATATGCAAATCTTAAGAAATCTTATATTTTGGCAAATTTATTAAAGACAATGTTCCATAATAATTATAAAAAAATATTCAAAATATGCCGAATTTCATTCCGAATAAAACTGTCATCGGTTTTCTAAAATTGACCAATTAGAAGTCGAGATATCCAATCAGATACAATCTTAAACGAAATAATGCACTACAATTGAAAAAAATTGTATCTTTCTTTCTTTATTAAAGAAAATGATGAATGAGTACTCAAAATTTTCGGAATTTTATACCGAATTAAACAATTATCGGTTTTATAAAATTGAAAAATTAGAAGTCGAGATACTCCCGATTAAAACGGAAGATTGATCAATTCTTAAAAAATCTTACATCTTGCTTCCTTTCTTGAATGTGTATCATTGTAATTATAAAAAAAATTCTCAAAATAAGCCGAATTTCATTCCGAATCAAACTGTCATCTTTTTTTTTAAATTAATCAATCAGATTTTTTTTAAACTGACCAATCAGAAGTCGAGTTTTTTTCTCATTCTCATACGAAAATCAATCATCAATTATTATAAGACATACTTACTCCAAATTTTACAATACAAATTGTCATTTTTTAATTTTAATAACTCATTGATACGATTATTAATTGACAACCATATATATTTTTCATTTGTTTCATCTTAAGAACAATTAAACTTGTATAAATCATAAATATACGTCATGAACCCTGCAAAGCCTTGATCACGACAAACGATTGTAATAATAAAAGAAAAAACAACAAATGACGTCAGAACGAAAACAATACCGACAAATTCAATACTCCTCTTCGCCACCGCCGAAAGTACAGGCAGCGTTACAACAATATAACCTTCTAATCCCATCAAAAGACAATCATTCCAGTCATCCCCCATCCTCGCCCCTGTACCATCATCCATAGCAGACATGACGATCCGCTCTTACGACACCCTCGCATGACAAAAGCTATATACATATATAGGGAATAATCATTACTGCGACACGACTTTCTTGGTCAAAACAAACACCTTTCCCGGTGACCCGACCATCAGACAGCCCCTCTCGCGATCCCTCCGCAACGTGCTATATATACCAGATATGCACATGTTCGACCCCACGAGTTTGCGCAATGTCTCGGACCGTATTCCGCTGGCTCCGAAAGATCTTTAGAAAGTCCGTCTCGTTCTAAAGCCGGACGTTGGACAAAGATAGGACAATGCTGAAACGTCAACTGGAAGCCAACGGAACGGATCCGCAGAACCGTTCAGCCAACCCTCGTTCTTGGGCATGCGTGGAAAAAAGAGGGTTGCATGAGGCGGACAGGCGCTGAGCTTACGTACGCGCGGCCACGACGTGAGTATCCGTATATACATACGTGGTGGCCATCTGACCAATGACGTAGGCCTTCGTCGTACGAAAGCGACCCCTTCTCACCTCGACAACCGTCCGTATCTGTTCCAGAGTCCGGCACGGCATGGAAGTCATCAGACTCGTGCTCATCGGACTTGCAACCGTCGGCCTCATGGTGGCCGCCATCACCACGCGCTTCGGCTCCTTGGCCAGATTCGCCCAGATCGCATTGTCGGCCGTCCTCATACCCGTCGTCTACAGGTTTCATCGCAAGATCTACGTGATCATCAGGACCTTGCCAAGGGATATCAGGTACGTAGTCGTCGTTGGCATCGATTTCGCGATGTCAATGCCGCACACCGGTCACTGAACAATGCATGTATTATCGAATGTGTCTGCAGCCTCATCGATTGTCCTTCCGAAAACTACCGAGAAACGTATAGTTTCGTATACGAAATACCGTTTCTCGATGGTGTCGGTAAGACTTTGCACGTTCGATGTTGGACTGTCCGAGTGGATGCGATGCCAAAAAAAGAAAACCAAACCATCGTCAGGATTTTCCGTATGACGATGTATTGGATGACATTGGGAATAAACGTGTCTAGTAGTTGAAGACAAATTGGTCAGCTGCTGACATTGGACTTTAATTACGATCGTACTAGTAGTAAAGGTATAGCACGACGAGTAGTGGAAGTAAAAAAAGATGACCTGGCCCGTTTGCCATTTCGTCGACGAATGTCCAGCGAGACTTATGGCGATTGTTCTCATTGCCAATCGCTGACAAGTCTGTCATTTGTTGACAACGCAAGTCTCTAATTGTTGCAATTGTTAAGAATTGTCAATTGCTGACAATTGTCATCGAGGCAAGTCTCGTTGGCAATTGTCAACAGTGCAAGTCTGATTGCCCATTGCTGGCAAGTCTTGTCCCTAGAATCGTTGTCAATTGTTATCAAGGCAAGTCTCATTGTCAACAATTGGCATTGAAAAAAATTATAGGACAAATTATAAAGCTATAAATTCGTAGCTACTTTTAATTTTGAGCAAATGATGTTACAATGAATATAATCGCCGTTTTTGATCTGGACGAATAATCAGTCCACTGGGCTGAGTTTAAAGACCAAACAATTTAGGCGTCGCAGTAATCGATTAACCAAGCCGCTTACGTTTTGTCGCGCATTCGTATATATTGCTCTCACTTTTGTTCAATTTATTCAATTTCGAGTTCAATTCAGAATCGGTTCGGACGAAACACGCTTACGTTCGTGACAATAAAGCCGTGGAATTTTGAAAATCTATATCGATTACTTTATCGTTCACTCGCAAGGTTAGGAAGTCCCTTTGCCGGGGGTGTGTGATTCATGTCAAACCTGTACGAACCGTTTAAAACAGTGTTTTTTTTTTAATTTCAATTTATCGGTGTGAAAAATCGGAAAGTTATCGTTCATTTTTTACAGTGTGTTGGTAAAACATGTAGTTTGTATTAAAAAAAAAAAAAAAAAAACAATAAAAAAAGAATTGAAAATGGGTTAATTCATATAGAGAAAAAAGTATATAGTTGGATTTATTAGGTCAGGCTGTTTCATTGATATGTAAAGACGTGTAATGAAAAGACCATTCTGTGGCGTGCAGTACCGCAGTATAGTAACTGTTTTATTGATCGAAAACAAAAAAGCTGAAGTTCAACGTAATCTTAATGTTGGAAGAATGTAACGAACTAGACCTAAATAGTGTCTGAATGTCTTACTATACAAATTTCATGTCATTTACTATATATATGTATGTAACAATTACGTAACATTAATGTAACATTTATGTAAGGTGTAACCATGATGTATTTATTACATAATTGATGGGTGTATATATATATATATATATACATATATATATGTATATGTATATATGTATGTGTAATATAGATGTTTCTGCATTTTTTATAATAAAAAATAAAAAATCTGATATGCATCAGTTTTAACTTGAAGTTGGATTTAATTCAGCTGAAGAATTTAATGAATCCAAGTTTACACATTGAAACGGGGTTGAAATGTGTTTTCATTATTTATAAATAATAAAAATATACAAATTTTTTTTATTTTGTTTTTTTTCGTTTTTTGAAATCAACAATGTTTCAATATTGAAAATCTTAAGTGTAACTTGTCACGAAAATGTGACGACACTCAATTGATTAATAAAATTTAATTGAATGAAGCGTGTGTCAAATTTTTCCAAAACAAAGTATACTAAAACTTTCTGGGAAGAATAAAAGGAAAATGTTGAAACATTTTTGTCGGATGTTTCATTACGTAAAAATATTCAATGAAAAATTGTTGTAAAAATAATTCTATAGGAGAAAGTGACTAATAAACAAACTATCAAAATTGATCGTGTATTTCCTCGCATATAGTATAATTTAATCTTTCGATTTCGGTATAGGAAAAAAATTCAAATATTACTGGAC
Organism: Trichopria nigra; assembly: GCA_030522945.1. Classification (NCBI taxonomy): domain Eukaryota; kingdom Metazoa; phylum Arthropoda; class Insecta; order Hymenoptera; family Diapriidae; genus Trichopria; species Trichopria nigra. Next base: position 34,708 of record JAPYZR010000175.1, on the reverse strand, counting down.
TAAATAACAAAGCTTATATAACAATGATAATAACAGTGATAAAAATAATAGTACTTATATAAGGATGAGGGTAAATATCCGCGTTTCTGCACGCGGTCCAATTTTTAAACATATTATGTTTCTGCATGACTTGCAAATTTTGAGGTTATCAATAAAAAAGTGATCTAATGATGAAATTTTCACATTGATGATGTAGTCATAACAATTGAATATCTCGTACAGTGGAAATTCGCGATAATCGATCAGCGACCGTGCTGTTACATAAATTACACTTAAAAATGTTTAAGTGTAATAAAAAAAGAAAAAAATTGAATTTCTATCATCATTCGTAAAATGTGAAATACTTAAAAATTACTTCCTTCTTCTGAAGGAATTTTAATTTTTAGAATGTTGACGTATTTTAGATCAAATTTTTTCCACGGACTTCCCTCATAACTTTAATCAATTGTGACTTTTAATTGTCATTGTAAATGTAAATGAAGATGTTTACACGATATTACTAAACAACACGACTTGAAATGCAGAAATGATATACTTTGTAGTTATATTTATATAAAATCTCACTGTATGAATTTTTGAAAATATGAAAAAATAATATCAAAATTAAAAATAAAAGACAAAAAATATAGTATAGAAAGGATCATATTTTTTGGAAATTTTTCAATTCAAATATTTTTTTTTAGAATTTTTACTTAATATATGATATAATTATATTTATAATTTTATATAATATTAAATAATATTAATAAATATATATAATTATATTTCAAAAAATTTGAACCTTTAATTCAACTAAAATTTTTGTCTTTTTCTTAATTTTTACCTTTATTCATGTTTGAAAAAAAAGGCAAAATATTTAATTGAAAGGTTCGACTTTCTTTTAAATTAAAAAAATTTTTTTTTTTAGCATTGTCATATTATAAATTATTTATAAATATATTGTATTATATAAAATTACTATAAAATTTCAAACAAATTTGAACAGATATCAACTAAATTTTTTGTCTTTTTTTTTTAATTTTTACTTTTATTTACATTTTCTAAAATTCCTACATAGAGATTTACTAAAAATAATTACAGATTGAAATGGAACCGTTACGAGTAAAAATTTAATAATTTGAAATAGATGAAAGTACATTTTGAAATATACATGCGAGCATTTTTTCATTCATGGCGATGGGCTGGTATCGGCCATTAAGCCCCAAGGCTGTAAATATACTGATAAATAGCAAAAAAAAATTCATATTATAGTTAATCGATATAGCTGCAATATTTTAATTGCTTTTACTTCGAGAATTTTTCAGTATTTTTCATTATTATTCAGGTTACTTTAGTTCTGTACTTTTTTAATTTCTATACACTTCTATCTTTTAATCAATTAAAACTATACCATAAACATAATATATATATAATACAATACTTAATAATTCTTTCTCAAAATTGTAATACAATTAGAAAAACTGCTTGACATTCGACTAAGAATGTTTTTAAAATTTAAAAATAACTAAAAATATATAAATCAAAATTTAAAAATAAATTTGATGATTATATTACTTCTCTCAAAAATATAAGTAAACAGACGTAATGCATTTAAAGTCATGGTCTGAAGCTTCAGTTTTTGATGAAGCATTTCTATTATATAAAATCAATATCCTTCAAGGTACATATTATCATTGACGTATACTACGTCCCTTTTACATGATAGTTTATTACGGAAACCCTATATATATTATTACATAGAGAGCGAGAGAGAGAGAGAGAGGGAAAGAGTTAATACCAAATATGCGTTTTAAAAATCAATTGACGACATTGTTTTCAATTAATCATCGTGTAAACTGTGTAAACAAATCAGAATTGAATTATTCGTGCTCGAGCAAACATATTGGCAGATTGATTATTTTATCAATACTGTTATTATTATTATTATGCATATAAATGTTATTCATTTACATATAAATCTAAAATGTAATATACTTTATAAAATATGAAAATACAAGTCATTAAAAAAATTGGTGCTTTAAAAGAGTTTTTATTGTTTTATTTATTGTTTGTTTATTATTAATTTATTGTTGCAATCGAATTACAGAAAATTGTGAAAATGTAGTCAGACATTTTGATTAAAGTATATGTTACACATTTGCTATGTTCACGTGTGAAATCTCGAAATATTTTTTGTTTATATAAACGCCATTTTTTATTCAAAAACGATTTAAAAAAAGGATTCAAACGGAAAAATCAGAATGTACAATGTATACTGTTTAGTGCAGTATCGGGAACGCGTTTCTAATACCTTACAGGTGCCATTTTACAGTTTCAACAAAAAGAAATTATTTTTTTTTTTTTTTTTTTTTTTGCAGAATATTGTCTTTGAAATGGCCCCCAATCGCAATGTAATTCAATAGACCACAAGGGTCAACTATACATTTTTTGATTTGAATTTTATGAGAATTATCGTTCGTCTGTTGTGGGACACATTATATATATATGAATTAGACTCGAATATATATATATATATATATAATTGAAAAATGAAAATACATTCGTAAAAATAGAATGTAATTAATTAATTAAAAAATGAAGAGGAAAGAAAAACATTCCATTTCTATAAAAATTGAAAGTTTTTTTTTATTATTATTATTATAAATACACGTAATTGTAGGAATATCGTTAAGTCATTATTTAGTCATTCATTTTCATATTTCTCGTAAACTCACGATTAAGATGTCGTATTCGTGATAGCTAGAACGTAATCTTGACATTGATTTTTGGTGCTTCATCTTGATTGTTCGCTTATCGGTAAATATATATTCTTTGATTACGGGAGATTAGTTTGAATATTACTAACTGTGATTTCGAACTGGATTTTAAGTTCAATGGCACAACCTGCAGATTATCCGGCGTTATAATAAATCACATTTTCATCATCAGGAGAACATTTCATATTCGGACATTTAATAGATTAAAATTTAAAGATTATACCAATATTTTGAAAAAAATGTTATAATTTTAATTCAAATTAATCATTTAATTAATTTATTGACGTACATTCATTAATAATGCGTGAAAGCGACCTAAAATTGATTTAGACTTTATAGTTTCTATTTAATTTGAATATTTTAGGAATTGACGTTATCGATCGAGCCGATTCCATTTAATTGTATTGATTTTTATTTAGAAATTCCATAAATATTAATATGCAAAGTGACCATTTTGTTTGACATAAGTGAATTCCATTGTTTCTTTTTTTTTTAAATCACTTTTTTTTCAGGCAACTCACGATTTTAACAGTAAAAAATTTCATTCATAATCAAAAGTCTTAATTTCTTGACTGTTTCCGAACATTAATTAAAAAACAAGGGGGATCCGACAGTAATATGATCTTTAATGAAGTATCATCTCCCGTTTGTAATCACTCTAAAATTAACGACGGTTATTTGACCTGATTTATCATAGTTCATTTACGCAATTAGAAAGTATTTTATAAACAATGAATCTCGGATTTAACAACATGTTTTCATTTATATTTTAATATCACAATGCGATAATACCGATCATTGTGGACTTTTCCTTCGGTTCATTAATTCTTGTTCATTTAATGTGACACAAATACTATTTTTTTTTTTCGACAAAACACTCTATAAATATTTTATAGAGTAAAACTTAAGTCAGTCAAAAAAATCTTTCAAGGAAAAATGTTAATTTTCATATATAAACGAGATACCGGTGAAAAATGTGATTTAATTAATTCAACTTAATTTTTCGATTTGTTCGTACCCTCGAAACATTGCATAAAAATACAGGAAAACTGCTCATTCAAGTAAGGAACTACCGGTACGAACAAAACTCTGGGATAAGCAGCTATTACACGCGATAAATCTGCTGAAACCGGATGTCGGCAAAAGAAGGCCCCTGGATTATAGGTAAATGCGTATAACAGGGGGGCCATCTTTCTCTGACATTCAACTGCGTGTATGTCTATTTATCTTCAATGTATCTAAACATTTTTTTTTTTTGTAATTTAAAAAGATTTCTTTTCTCTTTTACGTAAAAATATGATAATTATGATTAGTCTCTAACTCTGCTAAAAAGTATGAAAAACTACGGTAACAAAATAGCGTTTTTTCGAGAAATTCTCACTCTTCTCGCGCTGTCATCATAAGTTTTTCTTCAAATATTGTACTATTGTAATAATTGAATATATATTCAATAAATTATGAAATCTACAATATTCTATGGCCTTCTTGAAAATCTTTAAATCTATATATAATTGTTATCGAGGTCACTGATTACGAATCTGAGGTCAGATTTTCAAAATTCAAAATGTCTATAATTCAAAATTGCGAATCTAAAATGGCGGTTATCAAGTAACTCATTTTTTAAATAAATTATCGATTTGCATGAAACTTACTATATACATGCGCATGCGTTATTAAGGTCGGTAATTACGAATCTGAAGTTAGATCTTCAGAATTCAAAATGGCGGGTATGAAGTAGATACATTTTACAAATAAACAAATAATTTAGAATAATTTTTATTTTTAATATACATTTTTTTTTATAAATTTTTACGTTGACCATCAAGTCCAAAATGTCGTCAATTTTCCATGAATTTTCAGTCATTTTTTATTTTCATGTTTTTTTCAGAATATTTAAAATGCAGTAAAAAAAATTTGTTGACTGAAAAAAATATGGTCTTATTATTGTACATCATAATTTGAATAGGTTTCTCTTTTTCAAACAACTTATTGTTTCTTTTTTAAGTAAAAATTCAGTGGATTTAAAATTATTGCGATTGAGTCATGACTGAATCAGAAAAAGTTGAATGCAAAATATTGGTTTGAAAAGATTAGAAAAGTCAAGACGTTTAAAATATAAATGTGAGTGGAACGATTCGCAAAGCAAATTGAGGGTCAGATTTTCAAAAATCAAAATGGCGGAATTTTAGTTCTCCATGTTATATATATAATTTATATGGAGGACTGAAATTCGGCCATTTTGAATTTTATATATACATAATTTTATTTATATATTTATATATATATACATATATATTTCCCTTATAAAAAAATTAATTTTAATCGAAATTTTTACTACAATTTCCAATCGGACCATGAATGATAGATTATAGAAAATTTAAAAAAGAAAAAGAAAAAAAAATAAAAAGTGAAAAAAAATGAAAACTACTGCTGGAATAAATACGAAAATAAAAATCTATCTATAAAATTTTTATTACTGAGAAGATTAGATCCGTTTGAAATAGTACTTCCATGTTCATTTTTACATACATACTATATTTAGATATTCGTTGATTGAACTACAGTATACAGTCTCTTGTCACCTATGTGTAATTCTGATATTCATGCGGCATAGCTCGATGACGCTCTAGACCACAAATCGTGCCTAACATGTATATTGCACTTAATTTCACTGGATATAGCTTTGTAACAATTTTATAGAAGGGATTTCGTCCCAAAACGTTCCGTATTAATTTCCTATAATATCAAGCATCATTCCTTCGAAAAAAAAATTAGATAAAATGAAATTCTATTCTTTTAATATTGCAAAGTTGCAATTAAATGTTATTCGTTCTCGATTTTCAATTAGTCGATTTACATATTTTGTTTATTAATGAAGTCGAGTTAAACTAAAATAGTATAGGACATGAATCACAGGGCGCAAAATTACATTTTTCATATTTTCTGTATTTTGTAAAAATTCAATTTTCATCTATACCATTCTGAAGATTAATCCAAATCGTCTATGAAAGAGACAAAAAATAAAAGACACAAATTAATGATCCAAATTGAAGATCGGATCTAATTGGCCGGAACTGCTCAATATATTTTAAGCATTTCATTACATACAAATACCTGTTCAACAGGAGCGTGCGCAAAATTCTAAAAAAGCGATGCGTGAAAGTGCATTTTGCACACTATATACTATATCGGCTAAACGAACTGTCCCTTCGAGACCGAAGCAAAGCGATGTTTTATATAGGTCTCGCGTCAGGTTCTTCATTGTTCGTCTCAATTCATTGCGTCAATCATCAATCCCTCGTTCTGATATACTTTATACATTTTTAGTAACAACTTTTAAAAAAAGATGTCTCTTTCGTCATAGAGGCGAAACATTTTAGTGGCCGCATTTATCGTAAAGCGTCCTTCGTTTAAATATTTTAGCAGCCGCTGCGTGGCGGTCGTGATACACACGTGAGCGTTTATAATATGGCTCTAAGCAAGTAATGAAATGACCATTTCAAACTTTTTATATTGTGCATTGATACCATTGATTTTTTTATGCTAATAACGTTTTAAAATATTTTTTTTTCTGCAATTAATGAGAGAGAATCATAATTTACATCCGCCATCTTGTTTAAGAATAGCGCAGATGTAAAAAGTTGGGTAGAATGAGTACAAAAAGTACTCAGTCAGTACTTAATTACTCATTAAGTTGATTATTGGAATGTCTACGTTTCATCGAGCACCAATAAGTTTTACGTCTTTCGATTCGGATTATTCGATTACTAAACATTGGATGGGCTAAATTTAAACGCGAACTCATCCATTGTTTCCATCGAAGAACCCTCATGGTCCCCGTTACGCATATGTAGGCCTCTGTGACTTCTTTATAAGTTCTTTGTTAAAGTTACTTTTCCTTCATACTCCGAGGAATCGATTCGGCAGGTCTAGTACTCATCGTCGTCGTGATGAATACCGTTTTTCTTGACGTTGCCTTTCCAACTTTTGTCTCGAAAAGGTCGGGTGTAATAGCTAAACGTGTAACTTTTCTGAAACGTTACATTATATATATAAAAATGTAACGGTACATTATTGCTTCTGAAATGTTCCGATGTTGCATAGAATGAATGAAACGTCTCTTGGGAACGCTTATAATAAGAAATCATTGTAACGTTTCATAAAAATGGTAACCGTAATGTTACAATGTAATCTTCTTGGAATCGTTACTAACTTCATGTTCCTGCTACGTTTTAAAATTACTAACAAAAACGTACCTTCCCAGCAAACACAACAAGTAACAAGTCTGTGATAAATACATCTTTATTCTTACATAAATGTTACATAATTGTTACATTATGGTTGACTGGGTTGTTACATGGATACAATGAAACTTTCTAGTGACGTTTCTGAAACCTGAAAATATTTTTGAAATTGGAAATGAAATATATTGCAAGTTTTTTCGGTATGCGTGAAACGGATTTTGGTCCGTAATTTTTGAACACCCTGTATAATACATTTTTATTCGTACGAGATAATAATACTGTATAATGACAATTTATCTTTTCGTTGCAGATTTTTCTATCGATATTTCAATGCAGCCCGGGATTCTCGATGGTTCGTCAAGAATAACATGACTGTCATGAAACTCTTCCGAGAAAGAGTTCGGCAGTATCCTAATAAACCATGCTTCATTTTCGAAGACCGCACATGGACAATGTCAGATGTAAGTCATTTCCACGTTATATAATTTTATCAACTAAAAGTCCGGTACTTTGAGCGACGATCGACGTATATATTTGCACTAGAACTTGCAACTTAAAGTCCCTTCGTTTACATTAGTTTACCATTAGACGAGGGGACTTGTCCAGTTACGATTCTCTACTTCATATTACCTTCTTCTTCGCACATAACCTCAAACCATCAACATCTCCATTAAATAACCTATTCAAACATTTTGATAATGACGGCGTTTTCAATTGGTATAGCGCGATTATTGAAAGCGAAGCGAAAAATGATCGATACAAAAATAATCTTATACTTCTTTATTGTTTTCAGATGGACAAATACAGCAATCAAATAGCGTTCGTGTTCCAAAATGCCGGGTACCTCAAAGGAGACGCGGTAGCTCTGATGATGCCGAACAAGCCGGAATTCGTCGCCACTTGGCTGGGATTGGGGAAAATCGGTGTGATCACTGCCCTGATCAACACCAATCTGCGATTACAACCGCTCATTCACTGCTTGACCGCGGCCAAAATAAAAGCGATCATTTACGCCGACGAATTGGAGTCCGGTAAGATGAGAATCGAAATTATAATCAGCTGGTGAAAATCCGCCATATTGTATTTGCTCTGTCGGTAAATATGTAGAAGCGCGATGTATTTTCGTACATTCTACTTTACCGATAGAGTAAATGCAATATGGCGTATTTTTATCAGCTGATTATTATCTTTACAGAATTTCTCTATTACCCTGGATCTTCTTCATGAATGTTTAATATCATTAATTTTCAGCTGTCCACGACATCCTCGATTCGCTTCCAAATGTCGCGAAGTACAGGCAAGGCAGCAAAGTCAATTGCCTCGATGGCTGTCTGCATCTGGAACAGTTAATGGAAACGGCATCTACAAAAGAGCCGATAGTAAAGGAAGAGCCTGGTTACAGAGACAATCTTCTTTACCTTTATACCAGTGGAACAACTGGACTTCCTAAAGCTGCATTGGTACCTAATTCTAGGTAACGTAAAAACATTTTCAAATACGATATTATAAAGACAAATCGTAAATTTCACGTAATAATGACGTCTAATTACCTTTCACTGTTTTACCGATAGAGCGATAGATTATACCGATTGAAAATGTGCCTCGATGAGAAATATATGAAAAAAATTTAACCGCTGACAAATATCGACGTTATAAAACGGAACTGCGATTAGACGCGATACATTTACTTTCCGGTCTTGATATTAACGAAGACAATGATTACGTACAGTTGCAGTTTGCACGATAAGAATCGATGTAATGGTATTCACATACGCGTCCGTGTGCGAAAGTAGAATATTAACCGATCTAAAGTTTTATTCGCTTTCATTCCGTGCACAGAAATTTTTATTCATCATTAAAGTAATTGTCGTAATTTTTTTTATTGTTTTCTGCAATTACTGCTAAAATGTAAATGTAACAATTTTTTGTTGTTTGAAAGAATTATAGAAAGAAAGAAAATTGTCCTACTACGTTTCTAGTAAAAACAGTGTACATTGGATTTTGAATTTGACTCACTCGGTACTAAAGCTAGATCTGGCAACGCTGTAATCGTTTATTTTTCTCAATTTCCACTTTTTAAAATAATTTCATTGCCAAAAAAAGTGGGAATTGATTGAATTCAAAAATATGTATAATATTTTTTAAACAAATTGTTAAGAACAATATTTATTTTAACAATTGTAATATATTATTAGGGTCGTGAAGTATATACGATATTAATCACCTTTAACTTTTCGAGTTATTTTTGAAAAAAAAAAACGACTTCCTATAGGGACCTTCAGGATTTGATTTAGGCTGTGAGACATTGGAAATATATCCTTCAGATGCGATATTTACCTTCGGTCTGCTATTCCTGTACCATGCAGCTGTCCTTCTATAACGACCTTATTTTTAAGACTATATAAACTAAATCGAGCATTACTTACATTTTTTTTTAAATAGTATACGTAACTAAAGCATTCAGGACAAGACAGAATTTATGATTTTTGATTTTTATGATTTATGATGTTTGGAAATTTCGAAGCACATTTATATAGGAATCGTCAGTATTGTGCTGACTTTGTTATTCATACCTATTGATCGCGTATAGGTCAGTAATGCTTGGTCTGACATGTCCGTGCCGTTAAAAAAAGTGTAGGAGTATATAGAAATCAGCGGATCAATGGGTCATACTTGAGGTGTCCTTAACTACAAAAAAAGTACGAGTAAAATAAATATACAGCGGTTCGGTTCATTTTATATAAAAATTTCACGTGAATTTCTAGATCGGAAAGTTTGTACCGTCAATGCGTTCCAACGAAGGAAACTATATATTCGTTAAACGTAATTCGAAATTTATTTAGAATTGATTAAAAAAGAGTGCACATATACGGACCGAAAATAAGAAAAGGGCAGTGGATTTTGAATTCTCATAAAAAAAAATTAAATTTGTAAAACAAAATGTAATTTTAGATATTTTTATAATTTATATGTGTATTTCAGAGAACAAAAAAATTTTTTTGATGTATTTTTTATATATTACATGTATATGGATTTTTAAAGATTTAATAGTGTTTTTTTTTACAATTTTTTTTTTTTACAATTTATAAATTTTACATGTGTGAATCAAATTCAACCTTGAAAATTCATTATTAAAATATTTATTAAGTACTCCATTTTAAATATTTTATCATTTCTTTTGGTTATGTTCTTTTCAGTAATATTAAAAATTTGCGAATAAATATTACACGCAATTAATAAAGAAAAAAAAAAACCGAGCGATTTTAGTAATATATTCATGTAATGAGAGAGGAATTCAGTAAATTTAATAAAATAGATAAGAATAATAGAAAGAAATAATAGAATAAAAAGTCGATTTTATAAAATGATTAGTAGAATTATAATTTTCTTCAATCTTGAATCAACGAAATATTTATCATTTTCGGCTGCTGATTAAGTGGAATTTACTTGAACGTTGGTTGGCCTTCATAAAATATTTAGTCAATTCTACTAAATACGTAGTTGGAGCGACTAAAGACATTTTGTCAGTTTAACTTTACGTATTTTCGTTATTTTAATTGATATATATTAAAAAAGTGCGGTACACGCATACTTACTAGCCAAATTTTTCACCACTTGCGTGTAAAGCGAGGCATGTACAGCGCCATCTGTCGACGTGGATGTATTTAGGATTTCTGTTAACGCAAGAATGTAAAGTTTAATTGCATATAATGTAGAATGCATGTAACGCATACATCATTAACATACTATATGTTTGTTAAGGAGAATTCGTGGCCAATCTTTCTTAAGTAAATTAAGGAATTCTGTATTTTTGAAGTAATAAAACAAAACAAACGCTTTCTTATGCGGATTTTTGTTTATATATAAACATTTATTTTCTTGGGCAATTGTCTGGCTAATCCTCGCTATTACCATTACACGATTTCTTATCGAAAACATTACAAATGTTTGTTAAAACAAAACACTCTCTCAATTCCACTTGTTTATTTAGTTCTTTCGAGAATTGTTAGTCTGGCCAATTCATTTGGTAAATTTCACTGCATTGTTTTTTAATTTAAACTCTATGCACAATATCAAAAAGGAAACGCTTTCTTTCTTGGCATCGCGTACATACATATATTGTTTATCTTTTCAAGGGCACTGTCTATTATGAATTTACCGCATGTCTTCATATTTTAAACCGTTGCAACTGTTGAAAAAACATTATCACTATTCTAATTCCATTTAATATTTAGTCATTTTAAATGCGGGTTTGTTTGATTAATCCATTTAGTAAATTTAACCGAACGATTTTTTAATTTGAATACAGTGAATTTAGAAATCTCTTTCTATTCAATCTATCGTTCGATCATGATAAACTCAAATTTTCCAATCATTTCATTTATTCAATCTGAGGAAACAATTTTATCGTTATAATTAAAGGAAAAAAAAACGATTCCTTTTATTGTAATATAATACGATATTATTCGTACGAATTGAAGCTGATAAACACAATTTACATTTCCTTTATTTATATAAGATTTTTGTTAAAACGAACTTTTGCACAAGTCGAATCAAAATAATTCTTTTTATAAAAAAAAAAATCAATTTTCCCATTTAAAACCAGTGATTAAATCGAGGTTACCCTACAGAGATTTCGAGTCGACTTGGGAGAGCGGTCATGGAACATTATTTTTAGTTTCCTATTTTGTAAACTTTGAACAGAGTTCACGATATCTATTTTTTTACTCCCCACCCCAACCCATAAACTATGACAATAAGAAATGTTTTTTTTTTTGTTTCTCTGCAAATTTTGGAAAAAATGAAAAATACCTAACTTTCGTTTTGACTCCAACGTCAGAGAAATATAGAAAAAAAATGTTTCTTTAATCGTAAAATACATGTCTAATACTCATATAAAATGACATAAAAAACGTATATTTAAAACATGAAAAAAGAGATACATAATCCAGTCAGGGAGGCCCCACAACTTGAGTGGAATGGGATTACCTACATGTATATTTACATATTGCGTGCACGCGTTTCTATAAAACGCTTTTATATATGCACATATATAATTGATTAATTGTTTATAATAATTGAAGAAAATCCCCCAATAATGTCCACCCCCTCTCCCCCCCCCCCCCCCCCCCTTATTTTCTCTCGTCCATTTGCATTTTTGATTGGCCTAAATCATTCCCAGTGGATCTAGCACTATTGGACGAGTGTCATCATCACTGTTGACCTATATAATTGGCCCAGTAAACGAAAAGGGATTGAAGTTTAAAAAATGGGATTGAATGGGATTAAACCATTGGAGAAACGTCATGATTGGTTGATATGATCCAATAACGTCTATTTTTCTAACAGTTTTAATCCCATTCAATCCCATTTTTTAAACTTCAATCCCTTTTCGTTTACTGGGGGAGGATTTAGGATTTAGGGAAATGTGGGAGGGTGACACGACAATCGATACATATTTCGTTAATTTTTTATGTAAAGTCTTGTCCATCCATGATGGAAATCAGACTGTAGGCGAAATGTAACAAAAGGTGCCATTAAAATGTAACCAAAATGTTTCGAAATGGTTAATGATGATGATAATATCGACGCTGTGTCTCTTGTTTGTTATTCAGGTATCTGCTAGTAATTGCAGCCACGTTTAATATGGTTGGATTAAAACCGGATAAGGATATTATATACAATCCTCTGCCTTTGTATCATCTCGCTGGTGGCGTTGCCGGTACTGGATGTGCCCTGACTAAGGGTGTTCCTAGCGTCCTGAGAACGAAATTCTCGGTGTCGGCATACTGGACGGATTGCATCAAATACAATTGCACGGTAAGTGATATAAAATGTTATAATGTAATTGTTGATAACAAGTGATGACAATCATTGTATACGGTGAGAGAATGTGAGTTAATTTCAATTTTAGAGTAAAAATTCTCCCTTTTTAGGGGGAATCTTTGCTTCGGTTACACTCCAAAGTAACAATAATATACTTGCTTAATTTCTTAATGATTTATCATGTCACAGGTTGCACAATACATAGGCGAAATATGCCGCTATTTGTTGTCAGCGCCACCCCGTCCAACAGATTCGACCAATCCAGTCCGACTTATATTCGGGAACGGCATGAAGCCGACAATTTGGCAATCGTTCACCGATCGTTTCAAAATAGAACAGGTTAATGAAGTGTACGCCTCCAGCGAAGGAAATGCTAATATGAGTGAGTCATCCAAAAGAATTGTTGAATTAACGTATTTTTTATTGATGTAAACCAAGTCGAGGAATATATAAGACTCTCCTTATTTTCGAAAAAAAATATGTATGTATATATAGTAACATTTGTGCAATCGCATTTTGATTGCTGAAAATCACTAAAAAAATAAGTATAATAAATCACTAAAAACTTGGGGAGAGACCAGCGCACATAACCTTAAAACACTATAAAACTTGAATTTTAGGAATTTTTTAAATTTAATATTGTAATAATAACACTGTGTTAAAATTTTCGCATAGGAAGCGTGAAAGATTTTTTATGCAAGTGCATTTCAGGTCTGCTTTTTCTAAATCCGAAGTTCATTTTGCAATATGTACAGTCGTTTTCCCAATATGGCGACCAGAATGCCAAAATAAACTCGAAAATAAAATAGTATTTTCTTAAATTGGAAGCCACTTTTTTTTCATGTTTTTTACGTTGTCCAATCGATCGTACTCCTCGATAGGCGGGTGGAGTAATCAGTTGCACCAACAGATAGTGTAATGCGCATCCCGTAATTCAAAATGGCGGCTTCAAAATGGTGTCTTCAAAATGGCGTCATTTTCAAGAAAATTTTCATTTCCTAGTTACAATATATTTGTAAATGAATATTTTGTAATAATACCTAATTGATAAAAGAGGATTTATTATATCCCTGATCCGCCATTTTGAATTTCAAAAATCTGTCAACGGATTCGTAATCAGGATCGTCCAAAATCCTCCTTTAATATTTAATTTAATTGGTATCAAAAAAATATTCGTTTACAAAAATATTACAACTGGAGAATGAACATTTTCTTGAAAAATACGCCATTTTGAATTCCGGGATGCTCATTATATTATCTTTTGGTGCCATCTACATGAAATACCTGTGAAAAATGTAACTTAATTGTTCCGATACATTTTTCGATTGGTATTGTATTTACTGCACAGTGAATAGAAATTTCCGGAGTAAGCAGTCGTTATTTACACGCGATGAATCGTTTGAAACCGGATGTCTAGAGAAGAAGACCAGAAAATTGAAAATGGCGGATCGAATATGGCGAACGATTTTTGAAAAATGAAAAAATTTGAAAATCCATTCGTAAAATTTAGATGTTGAAAATCTAAAATAATTTATGGATCCATAATCAGCGAACCAATAAAAAACGATTAATAAGCGTCAAGCGAATTCGTTCGATTTTGAAAAATCATCAGCCATATTGGATCCTCCATTTCTTAAAAATATTTTATAAACATTGACAAAGAATACTAAAAAAAATAAATTTAAAAATTAATGAATACTAATGCAAAAATAAATAATAAATAATACTAAAGCAGATAAAAATTGAAAAATGAAAAAAAATTCATCAATTTAAAAATAAACTTCTGAAGAAAAAGGGCGAAATCATAAATAATAAACTAAGGAAATTTAAAAATAGATTATCGTATTCAAATTTAAATATGATTTTTTATTATAAAAAGCGTATTTCATATTTTAATATTATCTTCTCCTGAATGTATCTTTATTATATTTTCTTGTAACCCCCTTGGAGTATCAAATGTGGTACATTTTTCAAATAGATTTATCTTTTTATGTATAAGTGAAAACATTTTTACGTAGTACGATTTAAATTTTTATTATAAAAAAAGGATATTCATTATTTTAATACATAATTTTGAAACATTTTAAAATGTATTGTTATGAGTTTTCTTAAGAATTAACTAAATAATCAAAATTGATGAAGCTATAATATATTGTGCCTGTAACGATTAAACTATTTTTTCAAGTATGTATTATACATTATATATTTTATATGTATGCAAAGAAAACATTATGTAACAAAAATAGTTTCAATGCAAAATCACTCTTACCCTCTTACTTTGTTCAACTTTTAACAACACTCGTGTAGAATGAATGATATTCTGTCATGTTTATACCGCATCCTTCCTCCAAGGAGTGTTGCGTCAGATCATTTTTAAATTGATAAACTTCATTTTTAAGCACTTTACCTTAAAATAACAATTTACAATTAAAGTACATTTAATTTTCAGTTAACGTAGATAATAAAGTTGGGGCAATAGGCTGTATCCCATCGATTCTGCCAGCAAAGTTTCATCCGATGGTCGTTCTTCGTTCACATCCTGATACCGGTGAACCCGTGCGGGGTCCAGACGGATTTTGTATTCGTGCAGAACCAAGTAAATATACGTCTATACTATTACTATTTATACGTTGATTTCATAATATTTCTGTGTTACACATAGACCTCAAATATTTCTATAATATTTTGGCATTATTGAGTGAACAAAAGGGGTTAAATGTTGCTCACAAGATAAAATGTATCATTATATAGCTTATTTCACTTGATATATCGTTCTCCGTTTCAAAATTAAAAACAATAAAATTAAAATGGAATTTTTAAAAGGTGATATACTTTGTATTAAGTTGATAACGAGTTCTGAACAATACACTAGAAGAGTTAAATAAAAACTATAGACATGGAAAATCAACCTCCAAAAATTCTTGGCCAAATAATATAACTGCTTTTATAAAAAGGCAATTTATATTCAACAATGAATATAAATTGTTAGGAGTGAAACACGAAAAATACTTACAATTATAATTAATATTTTCCATAATATTTCAGACGAACCAGGAATGTTGATAGGCGTGATAAAACAAGGAGATGCGTCTCGAGAATTCAACGGATACGTGGACAGAGAAGCATCTATAAAGAAAACGATAGAAAACGTTTTTGTCAAAGGGGATAAAGCATTTTTATCCGGTGAGTTACATTTGTTTTTTACGCAAACTAACTTAATTATAGCCTAAAGCAAGTGTTGAAATTATTCTTGCAAAGAAGCAGTTCTTCATCGTGTACACTTTTCACTTAAAATAATAAGCAAATGATTTATGATTTTGTTTTTAGGTGATATCGTGATACAAGACGAATTCGGATACTTCTATTTTAAAGACAGGACGGGTGATACATTCAGGTGGAAAGGAGAAAATGTAGCAACGGCTGAAGTCGAAGGTGTTGTCAGCAATGTAGCTGGTCATCGAACTGCAACTGTTTATGGAGTTTTGGTAATAAAATATGCTCTTTTTTTTACCTTCGTTTCTACTTTATCTATTTTTATTACAGTATTTCAGTACATAAATCATTTTATAACAAATAAATAAATGAAATTTATTATTTTAATGCGAAGGTCCCTGGAATGGAGGGTAGAGCAGGTATGGCAGCGATCGTTGATCCAGATCGTCATCTGGATTTCAAAGCGCTGGCAGAGGGCCTCGATAGAGCCTTACCGGCCTATGCCAGACCAATTTTCCTACGAATAGTCAAAGAACTCGAATTAACTGGTACTTTCAAATTGAAAAAACTCACACTCCAAAAAGAAGGCTTTAATCCTAACAAAATTCAGGACAAAATGTACTTCAGATCCGGAAATAAAGAGTACGTAGAAGTCACTCCAGAAATCTATGAACAGATCATTTCTGGTACCGCAAAGTTATAAATGAAAGGAGAAATAACTTTCTTCAACGAAAGTGTTCTTACAAAACTATATAAAATAGGAAAAATTCGACTCTGATCGTCTCGAAGTAGCTGCTAAGCCTCGACGACCAAGTTTAGTAGTAAGGGCTATATCGCCACATCGTTGTGGGATCTACTTGCAAAATTTATAATCTCGACGGTGAGAATTGTCACGAGATCTTACCCTTAAAATTTCCGTGGGACAATGTTCCTGCGAGGTGTGGCGAAAACGGCCACTAGTCTACTTAAACTAGAATTTTCCTTTGCGAACTACTTCCTGTAGTCTTTAAACGAATAGGGTCGCGTTAAGGGAAATTTTTACGAGGATGTGTGAAAAATAAGATGCCTTCGGCTTGGTCCAAAGCGAAAGGACAGTCGCGATTTGCGTATACTTTTATACAAATGAGATCCTGACGCGTCTTTTTGACAATGAAAAATGTGTGCACAATTCCCGACTTTTCCTCATTTGAAGAGAATCGATAATTACGTATACCTGCACCGAGAATCACTGATTAGAAAGAAAAGTTTAAAAGCAGTTTATTAAAATTAACATACCATATTTTAATGAATCAAATCAAATCAAGTCAATATCAAACATTCTGTTACAAATATTTCTGTTATCATCGATATTAAATATCGACGGTTCGATTTATTTATTAATAAATGTAACAAATGTATAATTTGCTTTCTCAAAAGCAAGTGAATTCCCATCAGTGGTCGTGGTTTTAGTTTTTACAGACACAGTGCGGTTGGATAAATTGTTTTTACACATTTCTGTATCGGTTCTTTTCAGCTGGGTTGACCCGAGTGTATATATATGCAGGTTCAAAAATCGTTGACAACGACGAAGTGAACACTGAGAGTATAAAGGTTTTCGCTTTCCTCCATTCCCCACCAAGACCGACTTTCAGTACTTCAGTAAAAATTAAATCGTTTTAATTTCGTGCATTTTGGTAATTCAAATAAAATTAATCAAGTCTACATCGTTACAATCTTTACCATTATATTCTCGTATAGAAGTACTCGATTTATACTTGCTCGTCCATAGTAAGCCTGTGAAACTCATGGTTTTATTAGAATGTGGCGCTAAGTGAACTCGTCCTTTCTTTTCTAAAACTCTTGTCGAACCGTACGAATCATTCTAAGTAAATTAGTAGGCAGAAACGCGAATGGAGCTTACGTCAGATACAATGCGTAGCGCTTAATGATACTCGAATAAAACCACACTATTTTATAAACCGTAGCGTGTTTTCAGAAAATAAGCTGATCGTAACATTGTATACTGGTAGAGAAAAAAGGTGCACGGAAGATTGCGACTTACCGTTAAGACAAAAATTCCATTTTCGTTTTGAGGCAATAAATAAGGGGCAATCGAAATAAATCGTATAACTTCAGGACTGTAGCTTGGTCACTGAATGTACGACAAGACTGAATGCTGCAAGTGAACTGTTGACTTTTGTTGAATGTAAATAAAAAGGACTTTAAATCAAAATTACTTTCTACCATCAGAAAAAATCATTTTATTTCTTCCGCCTTATCGATCCAATTTTTTTCAGCCTGCGCAATTTATATAAACGTGATTTCAAGGAATACAATATTTTCCGTAAGAATCGCATATGCCTCATAACCGGAACTTTCATTATCTTCAACAACATTCGGTAGAAAATGTGTCAAGAATCGATCTTTGAATCGAGAAATCACAATGCACTCACCGTGAGATCGTTATCGACAACTATGCATATATTAAAATGGTACACGTCAATTTTTTTATAATTTTTTGTCTAAATGAAAAGGAGTCAATCAAAAATATTTTAGTAGTGCAGTAGAAAAAAAGCGTATTTTTCTTTCGTTCCAACTCAGCTATCCGATTGAAATGATAAAATTGCAACCTCCCAAAAATATATTGAGGTTATGGCTCGTGTTATTTTCCTTTTAAATTTCGAATCGACTATAAATGGCAACTATTAATGTCCTAAAACTACTCTCGATATATTATTTCTCGTCGATATCACATTTTAAAGACTAATGTCGGATATCTACAGTACAGATTTTTTTTTATTATTTATACAATTTTCAATAACAGATCATTTCTATAATATTTTAACGTATCGATAAGTTACAAGTTTGCGTGTACAACGACATAAGAAACCCGATTGTGCTTTTTCCTTCGGTTGCACAACTCGTAATTGTAAAGCACGACATGTGCTTGTTAAAAAAACCTAAACCTTGAGTAGCGGAATGTAGAGACGTGTCTCTTACAAAAATACTAATGGTTGCTGAAGCTCACGGCGTCTCGTTGGAAATGTCATAAATATTGATCATTCGTAACCGCCGACAAAGCTCAAACTTCATCGAGAATGTATTTCGAGACGATCGTAAGCCTAGGCATTAATGCCCTAAAATTTTACGCAGTCATTGCATTGCTCGTCGATTTAACGACAGCTGTACGAATCGACTTGGAATAACCGTAATTGACTATTGATTCGAATACCTCACTATCAGCTGGGTGGAATGGCTTTTGCTGTCTGTCCGAACCCCACGTTTGGCCGAGTACCAAACCACGACATTTTCCACTCGAGCGTCTCTTGAAGCAGTCTTTCTTCTTCAGGCGAAAAATGAAGTAGAGTAGCGACTGCTCGCGTTAAATGAAGAGCCTGCACAAAAATTGAATATCACGAATCGAAAACTTTTCCTTTCGACAAGTACCAAATGCAAAATTACTGAGACATTAGCTCACCTCGTACTCTCTGCTAGTTAGAAACTTGATAAGAACGTGTTTAAGATATTTGAAATTTACATCGTCCTCCCTCGAGTTCTTACTATTGACAGTAACCGTCTTGGACGAACTCGGATTCAGAATTGCTGCGGAAGACTCGGATTCACCATCCAGCGAAGATGAAGGTACTCGCAGTTCTCGTTGCAGAGTCTTTTTCATATCTGATAACCTTTGCTGCAAAATCCTGATTGTCTACAACATAAAGACAATATTATTTATTTTTTTTTTTTATAAACAGACGAATAATCAATCTTAATAAAGTAATAAATAAAAATTAATGTAAAATTAAGAAAACTAAAAATAAAAGTAAAATATACAATTAAAACGTCATGTCACAAAAGGCACCTTATTTTTTTCGGTTAACTGATCCTCCAAGTCAGACAAACTGGTTTTCAAAGCCTTCTCCTTGCCTTCAAGAGCTTCTGTACTCCGCTTGCCGTCATCAAGTTCCTGAATCCTTTTAAGAGCCTCTTCCAGTTTCCTCGTCGCCTCTTCGGCATCATTGCTTCTGTTTCTGACTAGTGCCTCGAGCCTTTCAACGCTACTTTGCAATTCGGTATTTTCTATTTCTTGTCTCTTCCCCTCCTGTTTAGCGATTTGTATTTCCTGAGAGATAAGAGCGGTTCGAAGTAGTGCCGAGTCCTTTTCGTTTCTCTCCTTTTCTAAACAGACTCTTAACGTAGCTCCTGTGGTCCTCTCGGTTTCCAAATCTTCCCTCAAACGAGCCACTTCTAAATGTAGCGCCATGTTATTGGACTTTTCTCCCTCGAAAGATAACCTTACGTGCGACAATGTTGACTCGGTCCTCTCCAATGACTCTTTCGCTTCCTCTAACCGACTTTTCAGTTCGGTGACTTCTTTCGCCGAATGTTCCTACGGTGATAAAAAGAATTCATTTAAGGATAAATAAAACGCCTGTAGAGTTTAAAATCAAAAGCTGTATAGAAAAAATAAAAATGTGTGGGAAAGGTCGAAAAGCACTGAAACAAACTCAAATCTTCTTTTCCTCTTTTCTTTATTCAAGAAATAAAAAGTACATGTGATTGGACATTACATCGAGGAAGTTAATAAATCTGACAGACGTATAAAGAGTACAGTTAGGCTAGTCGAAGTACATAGTAAAAATCTAATTGAAAAGAATCTGCTCATGCGAGGTTGAAATAAGCACTGTAAAAAGCGAAATTAAAAATGGCAGAGGTAAATGTGCTAAGCGTCAAGCAATGAAAGCGCATGCAGTTGCCGCCTCTTTACTTCTCGCTTGGGATGCATTCTCGTTTCACTAGGTGTTTACAAAAAATAAACCAGGATTGACGATGTGCGAAACAGCCCCGAGGCTCGTCGACGTTCGGGGAGAATTTACGTTTTTGTCTGTGCGGCAACCGATATCGATCAACGCAAAAGTTTTTGGAATCGGCAGGACCGTTCACCTGACATGTATATACGCATGCCGGATAGAACTATTCCATGCACCGCATCGTTACGCCTCGCGATAACTCACGGATTGACGCCTAAACTCTTCCACTTCGTCATCGACGCTAGCCCGGAGCTCTTTAAGTTCCGTAGCCATTTCATCGATGTCTTCCGCCATGCGCAAAAGCTTATTGTCTTTCGTTGCCATTACCATATTGTTCACCTCGCATTCGGCTTCGAGTTCTTTGATCCGCTGTTTCAGTTTCTCCTTTTCCTCTTCGACTCGTCTACGTTCAAGACCTTCTTCACCGGCCTGACGACTCAGCCTACCAACTTGCGTTTCTAGGCTAGAAATTTTGCTGGACCAACTGGTCTTTATATCCGACAGGTGTAAATGAGTTTCCTCCAGCTTTCTTTCAAGGAGTGTACGCTCTCGCATCAGATCGGCTACGCGTTCGTCAACACTTACGCTGTCACCTGTTTCTAACGATAGACGTTGTTCCAGTACAAACACTTTGTCCTTCAAGTGGCGGACCTCCTCTTCAGTTTGCGCCAGCTGACTCGACAATTGCGCTCGCTCTCTCTGCGTTGAGTGACGTAGAGTTTCCATTTCATCCTGAAATAACAAGAATTTATTAAATGATCGGGTACAGATATTACCCAACACCCCCATACACTGATGGAAATCTATAGGAATAAATATTCGACTAAATCATTTATCATCAAACTTGAGGAATATAATTTCACACCATATCTCGACCGAGTGAGGAATTCACACAAAAAATTCCATATTTATATATTTATTAATAATTTCACACCAGTTTTTGCAACATTTCTAAAAAGCTGTCTATAAAAAAAATATTTATTACGTAAGAAGCCAATTTTGCTCTTTTCATATTTAGATAGCCTTATACAATGATATGTATGATATGCATGATAGGTTGAAAATACAATACATAAGTGTTTTGTTTCGTCTGTATTTACTTTTATTTACTGACCAATAAATGCATATATTAAACTATTGAACTTTTGTTACTTCTATTTGTCGTGTATGATGTACATAACCTCAAAATCGATGAAATAAATAGATGGATAATGTAATATAAATAATGTATATCTGTTTGTAAAACAAATTTTCTACATGTTTAACTAAAAAATGTCCTATAATGTTTCCTTCATGTATCAGCGAAAAACATTCCAAGCCAAAGTTACGCAAAAACCAAGCCATGACCCAAAACGCCCAAAACCCAATTAAAAAAAGAAAAAATAACACCAAAGAAAAGAAGCAGTGTGAAAATTGGACGAATATGTAAGTATACTATAAAAGATACAAACAATATGGAGAGTAGTAGGTACAGCGATGTTGTTCAACGTAATCGGTTTCGTTTCTGCAAAGTTTTATCTAAGAATGCTCACACATAAAAACGAAACCGACGTCACAATTCACCAGGTGCGTGTAACTGAAAATGGAATTTCTTTCAGAAATCTTGTGCACAAATTACCGTTATAATATTGCCTAGACAACTTTATACCAGTTTGTGATAAATATATAGTAAATATTTTTCATGTTAATGTTAGTAGTAATAAAAACGTGGCTAAGCTATTGAAACGTACCTCGAGCGTCAGCGGTAGCAGCAAATTGTTCTCCAGCACTCTTGCATGTCAACTTATTGAATCTTCGTGCGTATTTTGTTCTCACAGTGTCTAACATTCGCATGGCTAATGTGTTCTAACAATCCTTAAAGCTTAAAACGATCTTACCAAATCCCTCAGTGGAAGAAAATAGACATTTCTTCTGTAATTCTAAAAAGGGATTGGTAGAATTCGTTCAAGCGACGGAACCCAATTTTTTATTAGCTATAATGCGATATTTTAAAAAATTCCCGAATAAATTGTACCACGTAACCTATTAACACCTAATCTTTTCAATTTTTCGAAAAAAATTTTAATTAAATCACTCCATCTTAGATGATGAACGTTCATAACATAGGTGTTAATAAGTTTCAATTTAAGGTCCGTACAAGGTTCATTAGTGAATATTTTAAGAGTGCAGGAAAAAGGCACACTATGACAAAACACAAAGCGATATAAAACACTAGTTGAAATAAAAGCGATTAGCTTCCGTTATTCGCATATTCCACAAAACATTTTTCACTTAAAAATGATTTCGGAGTAGGTGAAGAAAAATTAATGACTTCAATAATTTCCAAATTGTTCGATAACCTTAATTAAGGTGAAGAGCAAAATTGAAAGTGTATGAAAATGGCAAATAAAACCGTGTCGATGTATATAAACAGCTGTTTGATAATTCTATGCGTGCGTACGTGTACATGATAAACGTCTTATGAGTACAAAGGCCTAATTTATTCTGACGTTGAACCTCACTTACCTGAATATTATTTAATTCATCTTCGTATCGTCTGAGCCTCGACACTTCAGCTTTCAAATTTTCAATTTCTGAATGAGATATTTTAAGACGTTGCGTCTTTTCGTCGACTTCTTGTTCTTTAGCTAAAAGCTGTGTACATAATTAAATTTGATTAATATGTGGAAATTTACTATGGTTTAATGAGACAATATATTAAAACTTACAAGGTGTTTAATCTTAGCCATCTCTTGAGTTTGAAAACCTTCCATTTGTTCTGCATCTTCTTGAAAGCTGTACAGTTTTTTCTTGTATTCTAAAATGACACAAATATAAAGTGTTTAGTTAGATATTCTAAGACTGAATCATATAAAAATCAATATTGACAATTGATAGACTTTTTTTTTTAGAATCATAAAAATGCCCGAATATTACTAACTTTATGTTGATATATAAAATTGTCAATAAAATTTATTATTAATGCAATACCTTCAGCATCTCTTAAGGCAATTTCCAATACATTTTTAGCACTTTCGGCTTTCAGTCTTTCTTCGATAAGTTTTGCTTTCTCCTTATCTTGTTTTTCCATAGACTTTTTCCATTCCTTTTCCCTTTCTAACATTTTTATTTTATGTTCCTCTTCTTTCTTCTCAATTTTTTTAAGAAGCTCTGCTTCTCTCTTTTGTAATCGCTTTCGCCATTCATCCTCTTTGCTTTCCAGTTTCTTAATATCTTTTGATGTAAGTGGTGTTCCATCGTAGAGTTTTAAGTCAAAGCTGTTCTCGCGCTTAGAATGAATCGCAGGTAAAGGCGAAGTACTGTTATCTTCCCTTGACTCTTCCAGGGAAATTTGTGAGCCACTGATACTACTCGTTGAACCAGTCTAAGATAAAACATTACAGGTTTTTATCAACGTTTTTAAACGTGGGATTTGGTTATGCATGATAGACAACGTTAATCACAACTTTTAAATATATTTTGTATAGAAATTTATCTTTATGTCAGCAAAATAAACTATGCTTGTTATATTTTGTTATATGCAATGAATAATTTTCAAATATTAAATACTCCAGGATTTATTAGGTAAAAGATAGTATAGTATGGAGTTGGTCAAATAAAACAATAATTGTTGTGACCTTAATACCATACTCAATTATATAATATTCTAAAATTTGTTTTATATATAATTTATTAAAAGTAGACTAAATAAATGTCTTCTATCAATGGAGATTAATAAAATATTTTAATGCATTGTACGTCAGCATTTAAGTCTACATACAACTTTCATTTCTATTAAATGCAGGGTTATTTTCATTTGGGTCACAACATGCTTCTGAAGGTTACAAAAAATTATTGTAAAGCGAGCAGTCTTATCACTATATATTCAAATGTCATATATATATAGAGCAGCGGCAGTGGCTTAGTGATTATAGTATCGGATATGAAATCAGAAGTTCCTGGTTCAATCCCAGTCTTTGCCAACTATCATCGGGACAGCTCTACATTTATTTATAAATATGAGTGTCTAATAACATTAAAGCTCAGATAGTTTACATCCCATTTTTATAAACTGTAGGTCTCATTGCGATTTAATCCCGTACAGGTTCACAAAGGCTAACGTTATATATTATTTATGCTGACTATAATTGAGTGTTCGATAATTTTTTGTCAAGGCAAGAGTGTAATCGAGTTTGTAACAATTTTTTGTAACCTTCAGAAACCTACAGAAAAGTATATTGATTGAAGTTATAATCAATTGATCAAATATGGCAAAAAATGTTGCAAAAAAAAATAATTTACAAATTTTTTGCAATTAAATCGTTGGCGTAATATATGATTGAAATTGTACTTAAAACAGTCGCATATAAATTCAATATTTATATATACAATATTTTCATTCTTGTTACAAAGTTATATTATTGTTCTGAAATGAGCCGTAATGCATAATACAGTTATACTTGCAAGATTGTGGGAATGGAAATAACAGCTATTGTGTTAAATACACTGACGTTATTAACAAAACGAACTTTTCATTGTCATGTAATTACATTACCCACATATCCTTTACTGTTTCTATTCATGTACTTGCTAGAAACTAACACTTATTTCATCAACAATATCGTGGGAAATAAATTAAAAAATATTTTAAATTATAAAAATTAAAAATATTTCTTGCCAAGAATTTATTAATTGGAACATTAAAGTTTAACTAATTTAAAGGTATCAATATGAATAATAAATATAATAACCATGTATCGGGCATTGTTTTCGCATACAATATTTTCCTCTCTATAAAAATGAAATTATCACAGATTTTCAAGATGTTTTTAATTTAAGAAGAACATTACATAAAATCAAAAAACAATTGTATTAAGATTCTTAAACGTGTGGTAAAAATATATTGCTTAGATAAAATTTTATAAAGTATAATAATCATTAACTGACGTTTCAAACATGTTATTTGTTTATTTACAATTGTTAATCTTTCTAAAATAAGAAAAAGTATAACATATTTTAATTGTAATCATTCTTTCACGTATAAATATTTGTAAATTGTTATTTATGAAATTTTATTATGTTTCGGAAAGTTTATAATTTCTTGAATGTAATTCAGTACATTCGTCAGGTTAAAAATGTTACTTTTGATACAAACAGTGCCTGTACAGCAAATTGAAAGAGAAAATTTATCGTAATTGCTAAACAAACCCTCAAGGATATGTTAATTACATCGTTCTACAGAAATACCATATCGACTGGAGAACAAAATAAGAATGACAAATGTATACGACGTACATTCTTATTCTAAAGTTCTCGCTAGGGCCGGTAACAGAAGCGTAATGACTCATAATTAAATATC
Organism: Trichopria nigra; assembly: GCA_030522945.1. Taxonomy (NCBI): domain Eukaryota; kingdom Metazoa; phylum Arthropoda; class Insecta; order Hymenoptera; family Diapriidae; genus Trichopria; species Trichopria nigra. The sequence goes on along the minus strand of JAPYZR010000175.1, from coordinate 8,541 downwards.
ATATAAGGAAATGCTGATAAAATAAAAACACGGAAATAAATAACTGACCGATGGACGTGGTGCAAGTATATCGACCAGGTGTTGAGCTTAGACAATTGGAGCTGTACTCCTTACCTGCGATTGATGCTTGGAGTTGATGGCACGAACGGTCCCGGCGTTTCTGACGACGGTGGAGACGTCGCTGCCGATCTCCTCCCTGATTTTGTTCTTCAAGCTCGCGAACATGTTGCCATAAAGTCGCGCTAACGACCACCTGTCAACGTCACGATCCGGTGATAATGGGCACCCGAAAGGCTCGTCGACGTCCTGAGGGTTCACGAAGTCAGAAAAATCAGGGGGCTCATCGCGCGATGAAATTCGAGATCATTCTCGCCCAAACCACCTGGACGTGGACGCAATGTCGGTACGGGGCACGGTGTCCATGTTACGCCGCACTTTTTTTTATATACCTTCCGATGTATGATATGTATATCACAGTGGGAAGTGGTTCTTGTCGTGGAGTCGATGGAGTCGCGTAATCGCGATATCGGACGGAGTTGCGCGTGTAGCGACGGCGGTATCGGGGTCGGCGGGAAATTCAAAAGTCAATCCAGCTGCCGGTTAAACATTCCAATATCACCAGGATTATCAAAAGGCATATTATCGCGTAGACCAATTCGTACGCTAGGGCGTTGTTCAAAACGAAGATGACGATGAAAAACAGAATTAGACATGGCACTTTGATTTCCATCTGCATCTTTAGGTAATGGTGATTTTCGTGACAGGACGATTTTGCGAACTGCGCTTCGGCATGTTTCGGTCGTCGAAACGAATTTTTGCCAGGTTACATTTCTTCGTAACTTTCGAGGACGGATATAATACACGGATATTGCTATTCGTTTTTAGTTTAAATGAGGAATGCGGTAACTTATTTGAAAAATACGCAATATGTAAAGTTTAAAATTGACAATTTTACAGTTTACATCTGATGATGTCAGGGCTGACCCCTCCTCCGCCATTTTGTTTTTCTTCCCACGCTTCTTTTAAAGCGGTTCGGTTCAAGCGTTAAAAAGTAGAATATGTTCAGAATTGTGTCTACGCTTCTTTTAAATTCTTTCCATTCATAGATTCCGTTTAAGCGTGTATGTAATTCTAAAAACGAAACGTATCAACATTTCTCGGACAATTTTCGTATAAAGGGAATTTTATATAGTGATTTTCCAGTGAAATGCCAGGAACTTCCTTTCCACTCCGTTGGCAGCATTGCTCAGGGTAGGCGCGCAACGCATCGAATGCTTCGCGAAACATTGTTTTGAAAGTTTCGTCGGTTATGGTTTACAACGGTTGCATCGTAAAAGAAAAACAGAGAACCAGTGATAATGAACACATGTTGCTTCTGTCAAATTCAATAGAATCGTGATCGGTCTATAACTGCATCAGTGAATCGGGAAATCTTCACGATGATGACAACTACTGCAGAATTTCCTGACGATACCATAGCGTCAGTCAACTGCTTCGAAATGTGAGTCTTTTCTCTTGGTCCATTCACCTTGGGTTGGCTGTTATTTTTACCGGGGACGTAAATAAAATTGTCAGAAGCACGTCTACGTTTTATCAGTACGTTTACCGGCATTTTCTGGTCCCCCGAGTTCTAACCTACAATTTGCGAATTTGTTTACAAACAATCGCAATCATGCGTGGGTTGGTCAATATTTGGGATTCTGTTAAATTTTGCGTGCGAACTGCATTAAAAGTCTGTATGAGTTGGCATGGAATAAACACGCGAATGAAACGGGGTAAAGGAAAACTGTTGTTTAAATATTGACATTTACTATTGTAGCATGGTTGTGAGTGAGAAAGCTTTAAAGTTGTATATTTTATGCTTGTCTTTTTTCACTCAAATTCATCGTATGAAATAATCGAAAACTTCTTTCCTTTGCGTAATGAATTTCAGTGCGAAATAAGGAGCAAAATACTGTAACGTATTAAAGAAAATTGAATGACATTTGTACGATGAAATTTATTAAAGAACGAATGAAGTTTGTACTTTAAGAAGTAAAAATGTCAAGTCGTAATCATTATAACTTCAAGTATTATACTTTAATTTTATGTTTTCCAAAATATTGATTTATTCATTAAAAAAAATATTAAAGTTCATTCATGTTTTTCAGCAAAGCAAAGTACATAAAAAATGATAATGAAAACAAAAAAGTATTGGTTCAGTACCCGAGATAATATAAATATAATGAATAATCACATTAAGATAAGAGATTAACTAATTATATTGACATAGCAAAAAGATAAATTAATGATACCCTGTTATACATATATATTCCATTAAATTATACATTTCGTGTCAATCCGTATGTCCATTGCAATTTTCTGAATAAAAAGGGTTTTGAACAAACGACTATCATCTGTCATTTTACGCAGGCCTACAAGTCACAAAGGACAATTTTGTTTATTTCTTTTGACATCAATGGAATATCCAATCATATTTTCTTTATAACTGCAGCACATATTAAATCCATAATTTTTCTTTAAATTAACCCCAACTCAATAATCGTCAAAGTTGAATAGTCCGAATTTTCAAAAAAATACAGGAGTTAAAATTTATGTACATGTAATAATCGTTTTAAGTCAAATGCCCTTCAGTTTATCAAATTTTATTGGCCCTTATAATTATATTAATATCGATAATAATAATTATAATTCTATCGTATTCGATGCAAAGTACTATAAGTTACACGAACAGTTTCGCACATAGATTTTCTAACACCTGACAACCTTTATTGTACTAAGTAATTTCTAAAGAAAATTCCTTATTCTTTTGTACCCGCCGTAAATTCTTGCACATTTAAACCTGAAGTAAACATGTTGAAAAAGGACAAGGATACCCCACATGCTACAGGTCTTCCTCCATATTTATTTTTGCGGCAGGAAAAATCCATCCATATGGGTAATATATTACGTAGGTCGGTAATCGGAGGGTAAATACACCGTACAGCCGCGACTGTGGGCTCAATTTTATGTCCAATTATCTTGTTTGATTTATTATCACGATAATAACTGATATTTTTAATTAATGAGACGTAATCAATCAATTAATATTAATTATCGGTTTTTTATTCATTTTTATAATTGACTAATATATAGAGGCCTATAAAAGTCTAGAACGAATAGAAACGATGGGACAGATATACGGGGAACAGGTATAACGTATGGGCATCAGCGTATCTTTCTCTATCTCATGTGGGGAACATATAAAAGTTCATCCCACGGTATAACATGGCCTGCTGCCTTCTATTATCATTTTTGTTATCTCTTATGTTCGATCATAAATATGCGTCGCTATCTTCTCTCTTCCTTTTATACGTACAGTTTTGCAGTTCTATACAAATATAAATATATTTATATATAATTTTGTAACTACGACGTAATCCAAGATAATGTCATTCTTTTTATGCTTGAATATTGCTCGCTCAACAGCGATTGGCTGTATGTAGGTGAGTTAGGTTAAAGGTCACGCTTATTTACAAAGGCGTGCATAATGTGTATCACGAACGCCGCACGACTCCGGACAAAAGTCGATTATTGAAGAGCTCAATACACCGGAAACACATGTGATTTTCTTTCTTCGTATGTGCTTCAATTTATGGCTGCGTAACTTTGAACTATCTTTTTAGTTCAATGTGGCCCTCGTGGTCCGTTTAAACGTATTGCGATGAGGGGCCATCTACGAATATTTTGGGCCGTTGACCCCTCGTGCAAACGCATGTGCCTAGTCCGCAAGGGTCAACCGAAATTGATTCGTCATAATAACTAGCAATCATGTTAAATTTGGATAAACTAGGAGAAAACTGTAGTAAATTTAACCAAATATTAAATTTGTTCCTTAACAACGTTACTATTTGCTTACGTCAAAAAAAAAAAACATTTGGTTCCATTAAGAAATAGAAAAAGTTGATCAATGATTAGTAGAATATAATTTTCTTCAATCTCGAATCAACGAAATATTTATCATTTTCGCCTGCTGATTAAGTGGGAATTTACTTCAATGTTGGTTGGCCTTCACAAAATATTTAGTCAATTCTACTAAATACGTAGTTGAAGCGACTAAAGACATTTTGTCAGTTTAACTTTACCTATTTTCGTTATTTTAATTGCTGTATTAAAAAAGTACGGTACACGCATACTTACTCGCCAAATTTTTCACCACTTGCGTGTAAAGCGAGGCATGTACAGCGCCATCTGTCGACGCGGATGTATTTAGGATTTCTGTTGGCGCAAAAATGTAAAGTTTAATTGCATATAATGTAGAATATACATATGTAACGCATATTACGTCATTAACGTACTATATGTTTGTTAAGGAGAATTCGTGGCCAATCTTTCTAAGTAAATTAATAAATTCTGTGCTTTTGAAGTAATAAAAACAAAACAAACGCTTTCTTTTGCGGATTTTTCTTTATATACAAACATTTCTTTTCTTGTGCAATTGTCTGGCTAATCCTGGTTATTACCCTTACACGATTTCTTAATGAAAGCATTACGGAATGTTTGTTGAAACAAATTCTCTCGATTCCACTCGTTTATTTAGTTCTTTCAAGAATTGTTAGTCTGACCAATTCATTTGGTAAATTTCACTCCATTGTTTTTTAATTTAAACTCTATGTAGAATATCAAAACAGAAATGCTTTCTTTCTCGGAATCGCTTACGTTCGTGTATTGTTTATCTTTTCAAGGGCACTGTCTATTATGAATTTACCGCGCATGACCTCATATTTTCAAACTGTTGCAAGTGTTGAAAAAACATTATTACTTTTACAATTGTCTTTTAAAATGCCTGATCCATTCAGTAAATTTAATCGAACGATTAATAGTGAATTTATTTTATCTAAATTAATTCTAAAATTCGACCAACATAAAAACTAATGACTTTCTCATTTGATTGACCAAAGAAAAGTAGCATCGAGCTTGCACCGCAGGACAAAAAAAAAAGATATAATTCTTTTGTCGTCGAGTTTTCATATAGCAGCATCTGACGAGCATGTGCACACGCACAGCTGTATACCCTTACCACATCTTTAGCCGTCGTTCTCTCCCCGTCGGCTTTAAAATCCGCATCGCTTCTCGGGCTTTCAACGGAGCCCTCTCATCAATACGTATATAGATATACAGTGACCCCAGCAGCTTGCAACCAACCAACACTATACCCCACTCCTCTGACGTATCCGTCGTCCATGCTCCATCCTCTCCTCCGAGAGTCTTTCAGCCCCTACAGCTTTTCAGTCGTTTCTCGTGGCTCCGAAGCGCCGCTCGTTTCGCGCTTTCATTGAACTTACACACATCACTCACTACAATACAAGTAGTAGTACATAGTTAGTAGTATTAGTAGTATTAGTAGCTCGCGACTATCGCGTCAATTAACAACCAGTGACTTTAATATAGTATAGCTTTAAGTGACAGTTGATTGAACGGAAATACAGGGAGCGTGCTGGACCAGGAACGGTGCGACACGATGGAAAATGCGAGGCCATCGACCAAGAGGAGATTCTTCTTCTCCAAACGCATGGTGAAAAGGGACAAATTCGTGATCGAGTGACATTGCGAAGTTATCGGTATAGTTTATTGGACGTTGTTAGATATCCTCGGGAGAGGAGGATAACGGACACTTATCTGTCAGGTTGATTCACGAATTTACCGGAGGTGGATTACTGAGTTTGCACAAGGCTCGATCGGTGATATCATCTTACGCAAGACTGACTGACCGCTCTCGGTGTAACTTACGCCAAATCTTAATGAGTACGAGTTAGCAGTATTAACGACTGTGTACAGTGTAGAGTGTAGACTAAATAAATTATTAATCGTGGTGGAACTCGTCATAAAGAGGGAGAGAGAGACATTTAAGAAAATGTTTTTCACGGGCTTCGGATATTCCAACAATAACAATCCCCCCTCGCCCACGAGGAGCGTGTGGGGAAGCTCCTACAGTCCATTCAGAAAGTAAGTACACGTGTGCTTTTTGTACCGATCCGCGTCATTGTCCATCATGTCGTATAAAAGAGACTGGAACTGGTACCGATGGGTACTAGACCAGTTTCACCCTACAACGATCCTATTTCGAGCAGCTTGTCATCTTGGCGCGAACCATCGTTCAATCCAACTTTTGACGTCAGTTCGCGTTTATAGCGACATCTCGACCATTCGGATGTCACTGACGCCAGAGAGTTCAGTGCCGCGTGGAACTCTTGGTTGGATCTGATGGATCATGGTCTTGATTGGAACGTTTATGCTTTTGATCGTTTCGTTGACACAGGGACATGGTACCATTGGGGTAATCGTACAATGGTTGACACATAACCATTGTTATCTACTAGTCTTTGTCTAGCAATTTCCTATGTTGTTGCCAAAAACACGTAGTCGGATCAACTGATCATACATTAATCAACTTGTAAACCTTAGATAAATAGTCGGATCAATCAGACGTCACTGCAGCGGGTGAATCATTTGTTTCCCGTGTAATGAAGTTTGATCATCCGTGTCAAAACTTACGAGCAAAACTTCTAGACATCGGTCGATGATTCTGATCTTGGCAGTGTTTCAAAGAAAATGTGGCAAAAATACCAATGAGCTACCGAGTCCCTGTTATCGGCGCTTGTCTTATGTAATTGTTGAAACGAACAACGAGAATGACGGGAAAGCAAAGGAAGTGTACGATCGAAAGTAATGAGACAATTGATGGGTACATATACGTATTTAGGGGTTAGGTTAGGTCTGTCGTTTGAGGTTCCCAATTTGCTCCGTCGGTAATATCGTCATACGAAAAGGGTCTTTTTTCAAAAATCCGAAATTATTTTCAGAAATTGTTTTTTTTGTTGTTTGTTTTAGTGACGTATTATAACGAACGACTTGTTTGTCGAGCATTTTCTTAAGGCCTGGACCAAGAATGCAAAACGTCGTCGCTACAGTAAACTACATTAACTCGGCATTTCCGCATTTGAAGTTACATTGTCAGAGTCTCTCGCACACACGACGCCTACGAATATGGCAGTCGCCCACGTGAAACCCGCGTATATATGTATATGGTGACCGAGAGGTTACACGAGACGGCTATAAACAAAGCGACAATTTGTTCGATTGAGGCAAATTGTTTAATGGGCGGTTCATTTCGTCGACGATTCTCTCGCGCGCTCTCGTTACACATTTTCACCGCTCAATGTCGTTTCGGCGGTTCGTCGAATATTTTTAAATCGAGCGTTTTGATTAAGGTATTTTCAAAACATACCGGACGTTCTGGTCCCTTCAAAAATGAGGAAAAAAGGTTTTGTTTTACAAAAGTAACTGTATTTAGTTTTGTTAAATTCAAGATGGCGGGCGCAAGATATGAAATATTCATCGATTTTTGTTATTTACAGTATCCGTAAAGTTTTTGGGAGGTTTATTACGAAAATTTGATGAGATTTTCAGAATTCAAAATGGCGGATCCAATATGGCGGGCGAAAAATATGAAATTTTCATCGATTTATGTGGTTTTCAGTATCCGTAAAGTTTTTGGGTGGTTGATTACGAAAATGTGATGAGATTTTCAAAATTGAAAATGGCGGATCCAAAATGGCGGACGCAAAATATGAAATATTCATCGATTTTTGTGATTTTCAGTATTCGCGCGTTTTGCATCCGATCCTAACGTTTTGGGTTATTACATTTTTTAATAACGTTTCCATACCAAATTACTTCTTTTTATATGTGCGGTAAAAAGTTAATAATCATCACGAAATTTATCGAAAAACTGAAAAGGTCAGAACACAAAGTGATTCAGAATGTAATGACGAATGACAAGACAAGGATAAAAGAGATGCTAAATAAAAAGAAGAAAGAAACAGAAATTTTAAATGAACGAAGATGGATAAATGTTAACAAAACGAATCAAGAGATGATGAAAAACCAATACACATTGACGAACGTCGATCTTAATATTTCAATTTAAAAAAAATGTTTTCAAAAATGTTTTCAAAAATGTTAAATGGAATGATAAAAATTGAAGCAGTCGGTAAGCGTATTGAAAAGGATAAATGAAATTGTTGACGTTATAAGTAGCAGGAACTTGAATCACTGCCCCTTTGTCTTATTTCATTATTTATTTATTTATTTATTTAATATGGATCAACGGCACCGAAAGTGCCTTTATACAAAATATAACAATATGTAGAGCCTTAATTAATAATATACAATAATAATAAAGACGGCGAGAACCTTAGTAGGTTACAAAGATTTAACAAAAAATTTTCGTAGAGTTAAATACAAGAGATTTAAAAATTCCCAATCGCAATAATAAAATCTCCTCCCATTTTCGTGAATATTGTGGAAAACATCCGTCCACTAGAAGATCTTCTAAACCGGATAGCTAAGGACAGCTATATTATGAAAGTACTGGGACAAAATAACATTAAAATACAACCCCTAAGCTCCGAAAAATATCTACCTATAGTAAGTGCATTAAAAGAGAAGAAAACCCAGTTCTACACGTACCAACAAAAAGAAAATAAAGGCTTCAAAGTT